>JASFDA010000608.1:0-10767 GCA_036936965.1 Cystoderma amianthinum
GTGAATTTGGCAGGGGAGGCTTGGAAAGTAACAAGAACAAACAGCACAGCCGGTAATAGGGACTTGCCCGTCCCCATTATTATTAATAATGCTTTACACATCCACTTAGTAACGTGACCGGGCAGACTGCCTTTTTGCTTAGCTAAGTACTTTCTAAGTTTCTTCGGCATTCCGAACATTCCCTCGCAGCACATCCTCACTCAACTGAAACCTGTGCCAATAATAAGTAGGTGTATATTTGAGTCTGTGTTTACGATACATAAGCGGAACCTATACTCCTCCGAAGATTCTGAGTCGGAAGAAGCTTTATTCATTCAACACATGTGATTTCAACCTACTTTGAACGTCAACATCTCAACTGGGTAAGAGTTAGAAAAGCGGTGAATATTCTTGCTAGTCAAATTTACAAACACTGTGCACTGTCTAGGCGCCAGTTGTGTTATGTACATTTAGAGCGAATGTAGAGCTCACCTCCTGAGGCTTCGGAATTTTGCGCAGTCCTGCTGAAGGCTCTGACGGGTATCTACATATCTGCTCTTCAATAATTGCCCTGCGCTGTCATCGGGATTATGTCGACTCACCGAACCGTTGACATGCTGCCGAGTCTCCACGTGCCACAGACACCTGCGCGTAAATATAAATGAAAGATTCGGCTGGTACTTAGTCGCTGACTGAGTCATTTACCAGTATGATCACCGTCACTTTTGTATGTTATAACCTCTTCCTCGTCTCCTGTGTCAATATCTGAGCTTCGATGAACAGATCAGGCATGGGGAGAGTGAGGATAACAAAGTAAATGAACCTATAAATTAAGTCGCCAGCTAAGTTTTCCTATCTGTAGAAACAAGTATGGGCGGGGTGGAAGGATTCTCCTCTCTCAGAGCTAGGTAGACCGCATTTAAGAAAATAATGTTTCACACTTATGTTTTTTACCCGTGGAAATATAGGCAGAAAAGTGAGTTTCGTGCCATCCCCTCGTGCCTATAAGCAATGAATCTCAGTAGCAAGCGAATATCCTTGGGGAGGCATTATCTTCAACGCGTATCACACATGTATATGCCTCACCTCTCCTGCGCGCACATGCCACCGGGTTTGCCGTACATGCTGCCCAACCATCCCCACAGCCGCCTTTTATGGTGAACCCCAACCTGCGGGAGCAACATTTTGGCATAGCGGAAGGTCATCTATGGACCTTCGTAGAGCCAGAAGGGCTTACTCCAGCGCAAATGTACGAGCGCGGTATTTTTCCAGTCCTCTATGGACGAGGCGACAAATTTCCCGACGGCGAAAGCCTGGATGATCTCGCAGCCAGAGCAGCGCTTGGGATTCAAGAATGCGTACTTCCTCATTTAGGGCAGGATGGTGTACACGTTGCCTTAGCGAGTCACGGTCTTTGCATCAGCGAGCTTGTTTCGGCGCTTCTGCGTCTTGATCCCAATTCGCGAAAAGGTGTCTCATACGCTGGACTCGTCAACACTGGCTGGACACGCGTTGAAATTGATGTTGAAGTTGGTAACCAAATTACTCCACTGACTGTTGAGTTAATACCGGCTTGACAGGACGGACACTTGGGTCCGTTTGATCCCAATAATCCACCACCTTTACAAGTTCGTGTCACTCATGTCAACAACCACGATCACTTGCGCGCTTTGGTAAGATGTAAAGCATTACAAACACATTGGTTCTAAACCTTCAAGCAGGAAAACCCCGAGACAGCTCAAGAAGACGCGCCCAAGCTTGCTGCTCAGGCATACTTTGCTGGACAAGGGGCCAAGACCGAAATCAGGGGCAAATAGCAATATGACCTGATTTGTTTAGATATTGAGATTGCCACGGGGAGAAAACAAATTGCCAATGACTATATACAAAGAATCTTGAAATGCAACGTTGATAAACAGTGCTAAACTCTGGCAGTTCTCCGTGGATAGGCCCACCCCGACGCCGAACGGCTGCGTCGATGCAAGACAGGCTTGGGGAAGGCGATAGTAGACTGCTTGAGAATGGACCTCAACGCAACACTGGCTCGTACAGATTTTGTCGTCTGTTCGCTATCGGTGATCGACTGAGCAGTTACGGGCACGCTCTGGGTGCATGAGTGGCCCCTATCCTCCAGACCGGGCGGCAACATAAAGAAATCCACCGGCGAAAGAAGCGGCGAATGATACACAGGCGAAGAAGGTTCTGAAATGAGGAATTCATCCTGAGTAACCGAGGAATAGAGAGAGCAACGGGGTGCAGACGCTGTCCGAATATCCATATCTGTCACGTGAATAGCATCGGGGTCGCAAGCATAAGTGAGACTGATTTCGGATTGGCCAAAGTAGACTTGGTTCTCCTTAGCGTAATATACGGAGTCGGAGAGAGCAGGACTGTCTGCTGTTGGCGGACGGGGCGGCCTAGTAGGTCTATCAGCTCGTTTTTTAACAGACGATGAAGACGATATCGTGGATTCCCGCGAAGAGTTCGAGTAGTCTGAATAGTCTGTGGATGTGATAGAAAACTTGCTTCGCGCGTTTTGAGACGTGATTTTGATGATCTTTCCCTTGATTTTCTCGTCCGCGATTATCCTGTCCTTCTCGCAAGTCCCTAATGTCAATGGTGGCGGGATGCGCATCCATGTCGGGGTCGAGCGAAGTTTTAGCTTCTTGCATTTGGGCTTCGAATAGTAACCACGCTTGGACCAGAGGCGTGGATCCAGAAGAAAGTAAAGGATAAGAGTGAGCACAGCCATAACGAGAATAACTCCTCCAACCACAAGAAGCTTACGTTGTGTCGGTTTGCCAGGATGTAGTTGATTAAAAGGTGGCGTTATCGGTGAGGATTTCGCGCCTACTACAACGACCTTCGTCGAAGAGGGAAGTATCGGACTGATTTTGACAAGCCCTGGACCTTGTCGCAAAGTGTTCATAGGAGCTGGAGTCAATAACACAGATGTCGCTTCCAAAGCCATAGAGGTTTTCAGCACTGTAGACATCGGCAAGTGACTCTCCGTAGAGGAGTGAGTGGTTAACATAACGAGGCCCTGTGTGTTAATAGCTACAGCGTTCGCATGGTTAGGTTCAGGCCGAGATTCCAAGAAAACGTCAAGGGGAGGATTTAACGGCTTGAAAGCAGGATGCTGACTGGACAGTGCGAGTGCGTAATATGAAGCAGGAGCGGCAGCGACAGTGGCAGCGACGGTTGCATAGAAAGTCAGAACCAGGTGTCGGTGAACGAATGAGGGTAGCATCTCGCTGTAAAAATAAAGGAATGTGATGCCGTGTGGGCTTGAGGGCGACTTGGACGGAGTGGATCAAAGCCGAAAGAACTTTCACTTGCGTGGTGCATAACAAACTTTATATCTAGGCAAGTAGCGGCTGGCATCATTTGAAGTTGGAGGCTGACATTGACAACGAGCGACGTCAGGCGCCTACAAGCGCATAACAAATACAAAGTCGCGCCACTGGCACGAACTTTATTGATTTTGTACATGAAAGTTGGTTACATTTGTGCATTCATTTAATTTCAATCCAGCGCTCCATTGCCATTGCAATAATCAACATTACCCTTCCCCGGATTTCCGGCCCACTACATGTACAAACTTATTATAAAATTCTCGTCATTGAAGTTGGAGTTGTAAACTCACTGTCGGGAAGGGCCTACTGACGCCAGCTGCGCCAAATACAGCGAAAGACAAAATAAAAATCATGACTTGAGCGCCACCATCGAGTGCACCTCCAAGGATATAGTTGTATTTCTTGTACCATCCAGGGTGATATCTTCTTAGCCAGAGTTGTGAAACAAGACCGACTATGATACTAGATGTAATGGTAGAATTGACGCCGACTGACATCCAGGATGAATACTATATGCCAAGGTCAACATTGGTTTGAAATCGAGACTTGTGTTATACCATGTATATCACTGGCAAAATAATCGTGTCAACTTTGACTGGGCCAATAACTGGCCACCGCTATACCAAAAGCCATCTATATGAGATTCTTAGAATTTCAGCGTGGTTCTTACCTTGCAGATTAGCCATTGGAAAAATGTAGGAACCATGCCGAGGACTAAGCTGAGTGGAATAACAAAATACGGGCCGTGGAGGCCGTACAATTCTTTCGCCAGGGACCATGTAACCGCAGCACTATTTAAACTTTGCGTAGTTTGTCCACTCCATACGTTAGTCCCGGTGGGGCTTAGCAAAATATCTCGCTGAGCGTCCACAATTGATACCATGACAACTATGAAGTAATGAACTTCATTTGATTCGCCCGCCGCTAATAAAAAATTCCACTTACCATAATTCACGATTGCCCCTGTAGAATATAGCAGTGAGATTTCGAACAGTATTCGAATTTAACTTGACTCACCCAATATAGTTCCCCATACCTGTGTCAAAAACATAACACGAGGAGGTATCTTCAAATATTGGCCCATCTTCAAATCTCCTGCCAGATTGATGGACGTTGATACGACGTCGTGACTCCACATTGAGAACTATTTCGCGGTAAACATAGTGTCATTAGAATATGGGGCTCGACTTGCATATAAATTCGCAACTGGCATCCCTGGATTTGTTGCTCCGGCCACCATTTTCATTAATTGATTAGTGGCAATGCCGTTGCCGAGTCTTGCAAAAAGCAGAGTGGAGAATGGCTGGTTTCGAAGCTCAGTACATATACGAAAGCTAACAGTAACGTATTCATACCGTGATAAATGCACCTAGAGCTAAAGCAACAAGATATGACCACCATGGAAGCGTAGTTTGTCCTTTCAAAACGACAATCAAACCTGTATAATGATCATTACAACCAAATAGTTTATACAAAAAGTTCGACTTGCCTGCAACAAATGATAAGACCAAAAGAATCAAGTACCACCACCATGGTGCCTCTTTGTATTTCTTCATGGCCTATGTGAAAAAAATCAACTTACGAAATACCATGTAATACTGAAGCTATGTTTACTTGGTAGTGCGGGTCTGGCTGTGTTCTGGAATAGGCTGATTTAAATGAGTCTTTCGCATACCCGCCCCAGAATAGAATAACATGTGCAATAAGTCCACCAATCTTGTATTAAAAAATCAAAGAGTCGTCATGAACTTATTAGGGATTTACATACAGCGAGATTTGCCGTTAGATTCGTCCACGCATTGGAACCCGTAAGAGCGGGCAGCCCCACCTCGGTAAGAGCGGTTTGATTGAGTTGAAAATTTGTGCCGAAGACTGCAGATTGGTCATATATGGAGCCATTCGAAGAGAAGATGGACGTGGAAAGCATGGGGAAAGCTAGCGACTGGTAATTTGGCATAATTATGAAAAGAAAATTTCCTTTTTTTTTTTACGAATTTTACTTACATTCCATGTATTTGTATAATAGATTACCATGATGATTATATAACACAAGGCATACCCAACCCAGGAGTTTGCTGACAGCATTTTTAGCAAAGATGTGGCGTTGAGTATAAAGAAAAAACGGACCTTGCTGGATAAGGGGGAGACTCATGAATCTATATTCCACATTGTCAATTATTCGAAAGGCGGCAATAAAATACAAACGTCGATCCAATATACTGCCAGTCGAATGACAGACTGAACATTCCAAGGCCTTCATTACCATCTCCTCCACCGAATAGATTGGTGAAAGTGTCTACCGTTTTCTTAGACGCGTGTTGAGAAGCCAGACAGAAAATGTTGAATCCGTTTAGCAGCGGGAAAATGTAGCTTGGGAAAATTTCATAAACGAACATTCCTGTGAAAGCCGTCCAAAATAACTTCAGACGTTTCGTGTTTTCAGATGTGCTGAAGTGAAGAGCTAGTCATGATCCATTGATTTCTTATGTGTCAATAAATGTTGATCGAGGATAACTTACCTTGAAATACAGCCACTGTGGGTAAATTCTACAAACAAGTTGACATTACCGAGCATCACATCGAACATTGAAAACATACCGTCCAGTATACCATCTCTGACGGATACACGGTCAAAGGTCGGAGCAGTCCAACAAGCCCGTACCTGTGTTGAAATTTATTATTACTAGTTATTTAATGTAAAAAACATTACCCACCCGAAGCAAGCTGTGGAGAATGTTGCAAGAATGGCTGTTGTAGGACCGACATGAGTATCATAGTAGAGCTTCATATATCAAGTAAAAAAGCCATCATCCATAAGATTAGTATTTTGATGACGAACCTTTTGGACTGCAAAGTTATTAACCGCCGAACTTCCTCCAGCCGCAGTAGAAGCCACTAGAGATGCAACAGTGTGCTGTGGGAAAAAGTCAAAAAAAAAGAGTCTGAGTTCGGCGTTAATTTGAGACTCACCTCTTTCAATGTAAATTCCCCAGGATTGATGAAGTGTATGAGTCGGCCGAAGCCTGTTCGCCTTTCTGAAGAACGCCGAGGAAGGAATTTTGCCCAAGCGTTACCAACTGAATAAATTAGCAGAAGGAGAAAAACAGTCGAAACAGTCATTTGGATTGGTTTGAATGTGTAGATCTGGCGCGAATAAATTCATTTTGTTTGTAATTTACCAAATCTACTCACCTGTTTCAACGCCGCACCAAGCCCAGCAAAAACAGTTCCCATAAATATGGACCGAAAAGTAAGGGCATCTTCCCCATCGTCTCGAATATCAACTACAAATCGCGATACGTCTCTTCCATTGGTGACCACAGGCTCGCCGTTCAACATAACTACATCGTCATGGTCCAAAACAGAATCCACGCTGCCTTTCTCGAGCGTAGTCTCAATGCTTGCTGGTCCCTTCGGTTTTTCACCGTTAGAGGAGCCATACAGAGAGCTTGAAAGGCCAGGGCTTTCAGTGTCCTGGAACATATTATCTAGGCAGAACGACAGGGAAGATAAGCCTTATCGTCGGGTGTTTATATGTGAGATGAGAAGAACCCTCGTGGACCACGCGGAATACCTTAGGCTCACACTACTGCCACCAAAGAACCAACAAATGGGAAACCGGATCTCCGGAGATCCCTGAAGCAGAGTTTGGTGGCGGCGAGTTAACATATGGTCAATGTATTGTCACTGCACCACAATCATGCTAACTCCTAGGATGTTGCAAAGATTTGAGATGATAGAAGAACCCAAACGACCGTCTGTTTTGCCCTTGCACGTGGTGACCAAGGTATGTTTGTTTAGCAGTCTAACTCCAAGAGGATTGCTAATATGTAGTTAAGAATTCCCAGCAGCAAAGCATGTCCAAACCAAACGTCAAAAAGTCAGGTCTTCAAGTTCTTACTAGGAGTTGTAGATCAAGCCAGATTGAGCCATCAAGAATGGAATTGCCAAAGTAAAGGAGGTAAGCTTGATATTTTGTACATGGCATGCCAGTGGCAAGTCAAAATCCATAGACACATTTCTATAAGCTTTATATAGAATCGGAGGTTTGCAGTAACCGAAGCCCTTTCAGAAGGTTAATCGTCACAGACTCACAAGTCAAAAATGGTTCGATATGACGATAAAAGACGCAAGAGCAGATATTCAAAAGTGGCACGTATACAAACGTACAAAGAGATGCAAATTAAGTAGTTTACTGCGCAACATTGACAAATAAAGCTCTTTCACTCAAATTTTTATTCAAACCGCTATCGACCTAGGCAGAAAACCCATTTAGATCAAATTTAGATGAGTGGATAAAGTATTTATTATATACTTTGCCAAAATGCGTGCATAAAAAAAACTTTTACATAATACCCACAAGTTGATACACAATTCATACTCATGTAAAATATTGGGTTCATCTAATCCAGCGCTCCGTTGCCATTACAATAATCGACATTACCTTGCCCTGGATTTCCGGCCCACTGCGCACAATTCAGTGTTAAAATCATCATGAGGCAGAAGTCGCAAACTCACTGTCGGGAAGGGCCTACTAACGCCAGACGCACCAAATACAGCAAAAGATAAAATGAAAATCATGACTTGAGCACCGCCATCGAGGGCACCTCCAAGGATGTAATTGTATTTCTTGTACCACCCTGGATGGTATCTTCTTAGCCAGAGTTGCGAGACAAGACCGACTATAATGCTGGATGTAATTGTAGAATTCACGCCAACTGACATCCAAGCGGAGTACTGTATGTGGAGGTCAAAAAAGGTTTGAGAAATTGTATTGGTGACTGTACCATGTAGATGACGGGTAAAATGATGCTATCAACTCTAATTGGACCAATCATAGGCCATCGCTACCCAAAACGGTGAGCATTAAATTTAGGTACTCAAGAACTAAATATTCTTACCTTACAGATTAGCCATTGGAAAAATGTAGGGACCATGCCAAGGAACAGGCTAAGCGGGATGACAAAATATGGACCATGGATACCATATAATTCTTTTGCCAGAGACCATGTCACAGCAGCACTGTTTAAACTTTGGGTAGTTTGTCCACTCCATACATTAGTTCCAGTGGGGCTTAGCAAAATATCTCGCTGAGCATCCACAATTGATACCATGATGGCTATGAAAAGATACACTTGGTTTTCGGTTGCGTAAACAAGAACTTCACTCACCATAGTTTACAATCGCCCCTGAAAAAATGTTATGAAATAAAAATATTTGAATCCTGACTTGACGTACCCAATATAGTTCCCCATACCTGCGTCAAAAACATGACACGAGGAGGTATCTTCAAATATTGGCCCATTTTCAGATCTCCAGCAAGATTGATGGATGTTGATATAACATCATGACTCCACATTGAGAACTATCTTGTCGTTAGAATATTCCCATTCAACAAGAGGAAGTAACTTGCATATAAATTCGCAACTGGCATCCCTGGATTTGTTGCCCCGGCCACCATTTTCATTAATTGATTGGTAGCAACACCATTGCCAAGACGCGCAAAGAGGAGCGTTGAAAAAGGCTGTTCAGGGAATCAGTTTATAGCACGTCGGTATTGATTTGAGCATACCGTGATGAATGCTCCCAAAACTAAAGCAACGATATATGACCACCACGGAAGCGTAGTTTGACCTTTCAAGACTACGATTAAACCTAATAACAAGCTTGTCAAGTTGACGCGACATGCGGTGGCGATTGAAACATGCCTGCAACAAATGACAAGGTCAAGAGTATCAAGTACCACCACCATGGCGCCTCTTTGTATTTCTTCATGGCCTATATGGGGGTGTTGGCTTGTCGAATACGGGAAAGGTCTGACATGCATACCTGGTAGTGGGGGTCAGGTTGTGTTCCCGCGTATGCTGTTTTAAACGATTCTCTTGCATACCCACCCCAGAATAGAATGACATGAGCTATAAGCCCACCAATCTTTTGCAAAGGTTTAGAGAGTTGCGAAAAACTTGTTAATCATTCACGTACAGCAAGATTCGCTGTCAAATTTGACCACGCGTTCGAACCCGTTAGAGCAGGTAGTCCCACCTCGTCAAGGGCTGTTTGATTGAGTTGGAAATGTGTACCGAAAACAGCAGATTGCTTGTAGATGGAGCCATTCGAAGAGAAAATGGATGTAGAAAGCATAGGGAATGCTAGAGACTGTAGATATGATATAATTGTGATGGTATTGTCATGTTTGCTGGTTGTACTTACGTTCCAAGTGTTGGTGTAATAAATCACCATAATGATAATATAGCACAATATATATCCAACCCAAGAGTTCGCTGAAAATAATTTCAGGAAAGATATGAAGGTGAGTATGAAAAAATAACGGACCTTGCTGGATAAGGGGGAGACTCATGTATCTATATTCCATATTGTCAATTATTCAAAATGCGGCATTGAAATACAAACGTCGATCCAATATACTGCCAGTCGAATGACAGACTGAACATTCCAAGGCCTTCATTACCATCTGCTCCACCGAATAGATTGGTGAAAATGTCTACCGTTTTCTTAGACGCGCGTTGAGAAGCCAGACAGAAAATATTGAATCCATTTAGCAGCGGGAAAATGTAGCTTGGGATAACTTCATAAACAAACATTCCGGTAAAAGCCATCCAAAATAACTTCAGACGTTTTGTATTTTCAGAGCTGTTGAAGTGGAGAGCTGAAATACTTCTTTGAATGCTCATCTCTCTGTTAATGTCGATCGGAGACAATTACCTTGAAATACAGCCACTGTGGGTAAATTCTACAAAAAAGGGATTAACATCGATAAGCGATATACTTAGTTATGTATACGTACTGTCCAGTACACCATCTCTGACGGGTACACGGTCAAGGGTCGGAGAAGTCCAACAAGTCCATAGCTATAATCAAGAAAGTTATTTCTACTTATTGTTCAATTCAAGTAGCAACCGCTTACCCGAAGCAAGCTGTAGAGAATGTTGCGAGAATAGCCGTTGTAGGACCGACATGAGTGTCATAGTAGAGCTTCGAATGTCATTTAAGAGATATGTCGTTTGTTCGTCCAGTGGCTTAATTACGAACCTTTTGTACTGCAAAGTTATTGACAGCGGAACTTCCCGCAGCCGCGGTCGAAGCCACAAGGGATGCAACTGCATGCTATAAAAAAGTTAGAAAGAGCTTAACATGTGAAGTTGGTTGAAGACCTCTTTCAGTGTGAATTCTCCGGGATTAATGAAATGTACGAAGCGTCCAAAGCCTGTACGTCTCTCTGGAGAACGTTGTGGCAAAAATTTTGCCCAACCATTGCCGGCTGTATAGGTCAATAGAAGGAGGAAGACGGTCGAGACAGACATTTGAACAGGTTTAAATATGTAGATCTAATAAAATTCCAAAATATGTTTCTACCCCCAATAGTCTTTGATCCAACCCCCCTTTAATGACTACTGAATCACCCCCCAAAATC
>JASFDA010000611.1:0-10736 GCA_036936965.1 Cystoderma amianthinum
TTTGCAGATGACAAGAAGCCGAATCTTGATGGCTTTTGTTTGACTATTACGATGGGCACCAGTCAGATTTACAGGCCTCCGTTCATAGATTAATAAACATACCAGTGAGCGTGCCGCCCCGTCCAACGCTGACTCTACTGCTTCGTCTTCCGGCAAGACCTCCAGCGGCAGCACTGCTTCTTCTCTTTGCTTTATTGATCTCCAACCGCCTCTTGATCGCCTCACGTTCCCGCTCCTTCTCCCTTAAAGCCTCTTCTTCTTTCTGTTTTTCCAACACTAAAGAGGCACTAGATTCAACTTTGGTTCTCTTTCCACTCCTTTCTTCATTCCCTTCATCATCACTCTCATCTCCATCGTCATCGCCAAAAGCACCTGGCAACACCCTGGCTCGCCGGCCACTACTGATGACCCTAGTGCCACTTACTCTACCAGCAATCGCACCGGGAAGCCTCCTACCGTCGCGATCCCGTCCGAGAACACTCGACTTCCTCTTTTTTCCTACTATTGGTCTTTCAGAGTCATCTGTATTCCTCGTGGGAGATCGCTCAGCGCGCCTCTTTAGCATGCCATCGATACCTTCCATTTTGTTAAATTCTACCTCGTGCATCTTTTCAAATTTCTCTTTAATATCACCCCTGCGGCTCCCCGGAAGGGGCTTCATATCGCGCGGCATATTCAAATCACTGTCGGAGTGCGCGCCAGGATGGAGCTTCGCAATAATGTCCAGTCCAACCCCATCAACACCTTCATGCTGGAGACGTTTATTCATCTCTTCAAGGACACTGGCAGCGGCGGCCCGGAATTGTGTGTTTGTAACATTATGTTGAGGTAGAGGAGATCCGAACACAAAGGGTGTGACAGGTGGATTGAGACGTGTATTCTTGTCTGTTGAACTCGCAATGGCGTTACAAGGGGGGGTGAGCAAACCCTCAGGGGAAACTGAACTACTTCCGGCATTTTGCGTTAAACTGGGTGTTATCACCGGAGGAAAGTCATCCGTTGTTAATGTAGGATAAATTCCCTCCATGCTTCCTTCAGTAGGATCACGGGGAGGCCATATGTTCATACTTCCAACTTCGATGGCTGTACCAGGGCTGCTCAAAATAAGATCAAAGGTAGTAGCAAACGGTTTGAGCTGAGGAGTCCCATGTTCCCCTGCACAGTATGAGTTATTTCCAGTCACCGCGTTGGAGAAAGGATTTGAAATAAGACGTATCGTCGTCGTAGGTTGCTTTGGCCGGGTTGGCGTAGATGGTGCTCCCAGCCCCAACCCTAGACTGAGACGAGCATTTGCAGGAGCAGGAACTCCAGGACGGAGAGCATGTCCCGGAAGCGGGTTATCTGGTGCGTCCATCATTTCAGGCAACAGACTTGAAGGGTCAAATGTGAAGTGATCAGTCTGTGGAGGTGTTGAGTGAGGAAGAGCAGCATATGGAATTGAGTTCGCCGTAAGCTCATCCCCAGGAATGGATGGCGGCTGGATTGGGAATGAGGAGATCATACTGCCAGTAGATATCGAACTGTTAGATTTAGAACTGGGGTTGCGTTTAAGACCAAGAGAATTTGCGAGCGCCCGGATAGACGACCCTACTGTGGAAGTAGCGGCTAAAAACAAACACACAATAAGCAAAGACTGATCCATAAAGTCTCAAGTCACCAACATTTAGAGCCATTGGTCCCAAACTCGCCATTGTTTCCAAGATTTTCCAGAGTTCTAATGGAAGATAAGGTGCCTTGAGAAGAATGCTCTTCAAGCTCCTCGATGCTTTCCATGACGACCTCCCATTGCTCACTTGGTCGGGGAATTTGATATCTAGAGCCGTGGTAATCCGAGCTATTATCTTCATCTGCAATTCCTCCCCCCTCTGTCTTTTCGCTATTACTTGTTAAAGGCACTACGGTGGTTTCACTACGCGCTGCGATGCTGAGTGGCGAGTCCTTTGGTAATGTCTGAGCGTGTTGCTTGAGCTTTTGGATAAGCTCGATGTTCTTTCCTGATGCCTTTATGGAATGGATCTTGCAAAGTTTGACAAGTTGTTCCCGTTTCAAAGAATGTAAAGCTGGCGAATTAAAGAGAATTTGTGTTGTCGTTGACATGATGTCTGGCTGCTGATAACGACACTTTCAAAGCATAAGTCGAGGGGATGGGGGAAAAGATAGCGACCACCAATATGACGTTGAAAAGTTGTATAAGTAACTAAGAAGACTAAGTTTGTAGACCAAATGTCCACAGTTTGACACCAAAGGATGATCGATTTTCAACATCATGTGATCGTGTTTGCACAAACAGAACCAAGCAATGCATGATACTTGGGTTGCCCAGGCCCTTCAAGTGTTAACGTTGAGCTGGCTGCTGAGAAATAGACATCCTCCCAAAAGTTTCATCCACTGAAAATAGGTTGTCTATACCCCTAAAATCATGGACATCTCAGTCGCCCGCAATAGATGTACCTGTCACGAATTTGATCCTGTTTTGATTGGAATGACGCCAAATTGCACGAGGCATGGATACGGTGAGCAACAACTCCTTAATTTGCGTCTTTTTGCAAGGGTTATCCGTCTTACATCAATGAATAACTCGATAGGAGAGTACCTACACTTGATGACCGGTATTAAATTCCACGCTATGGACTGGATACCCTGATATTTTCAAGGAAAAATATAACATGTCCGACACAGAAGGGATGAGTAGAACCAAAAGGATTTAGGCTCCGACCCGAATTTTGGAAAGAGAAACAAAGTTTCCTCCCTCGTTTTCCTAGTATATGGATCATGACTTCAACCTCGGATATTTGATACAAAGCGAACCACAGCGTAAAGCCCCATTATTATGGTCACAGGAGTAAGCACTTTTTTCGGGAGATCTACTGCTAAACGAGAATTTTCATTGTTATTTTTTTTGGACTCGGGATAGCTGTACACGCCATAAACCATAGTTTAAGTATCCAAAGAAGATTGCCAGTAAGGCTCGTTACCCCAGCGATGCCACAAAACTCGAAGAAGGCGTCATAGAATTCCCAAAATATAGATGGGTACCTTCAACCTTATGCTTCATATACTATAACTGCGGCATCTTGCCTCAACTTACTACCAAAGGCAAACGGCAACTTGATCAAGAAACAATTATTTATTTTCCTAACCACGATTGCACGACTGTAAATCGGGCTTTTAACAATCTATAATCAAACCCACTTTCGATTCTGTACCTATGTCAACAGGACATCACAAAAGGTTTATGTCAACTTTCAGAGCTCTTTCAATAGATGAAGGGTTCTATCCTGATAGTGCCAGTCCATTTCAAATCAAATAGGTAAAGAAAGGATCACAATATCAGCATTAATGTTCTCAGAACCCCACCCCCTGCCAATGCTGCGCCGCAAGATCCATTCAGCTGCCGAATATCTCTTCCACTCAATCACGCGGCCATGATATTCTAGAAATTGAGGCCCTACGTGGCACGCGCTCGCTCCTTTTATGTCTAAAAGGATCTTTTCAAAATCTAAGACTCTATTGGTCGGTGTGCAGAGCCAGCACGTTGTCAAATTTGGAACACCGGTCATTCTATTGTACCCGCAATAGTTGATAACCCTTTCTATTTCGTCGTTTTTTTTTGTGATGGACTCCCTGTCTCTTGGACTCCCTGTCTCTATCAAATAAATATCAAGGTGCGTTACTCGTGATGCTGACAGGAACTATGATGTCTATCCTGCATTGAATCATCCCTGGTGCCGTCAGATCCGACGGCATTGGAGTCAGGGCATTTCCGTAAAAAGCTGTAAGGGGTGGCAGGGACTTTCTGTAAATGCTAATCAGAAATTGAGAACTTTGTGTTAGGTTTATCCCTCAACCATCATCTGGTCACTCATGACCGAGTCGTCAAGATTCCCATTGGTGAGTTCGCGATTGTTATAACCAATCTCCTGCTACATGTCCAAGGAGCTGATTACATGTATCACAATTTCAAGTCCGTGAATGCAATCAGCACTCTGGTGGTGCACGATCTCGTTAAAAATGCTCACGGCTGTGGAGTCTCTCTGCGGCTCCAGCGACAGACTCCGCCTGCTGTCGAAAACGTCTACATGAATCATTTTCATGTCCTCGCACATGGACCTCCTGCACGCCTTCCTTCAGCCCTACCCCCTCCGGGAAATTTACAACTAACCTTATCTTGCCTTGAATGTATCGGCAAAGGTCGATGCGGCTATGTCTTTGCAACATCCCTGTCGAACATCTGTGATAACGCAAATCAAAATTCTTTCAATCTAGATCAACCGGCGATTCCCTACATACCAGAACTAGTGTTAAAGGTTGCTAAAAGAACTCAAGTTGATCGTATTGCGAGAGAGGCGTCGATGTATGAAGAAATGGAAAGCCTACAAGGCGTGGGGATACTCCGGTGCTACGGCTGGTTTGAAGTGGACATGGACCCTTCCTATGTCACGCCGATCGATATTCTTCACAAGCATCCCGATCTGCACAAGTACTCCAACAGATTATCCATATTACTTCTTGAGCGCGCAGGTGGTCGCTTACCCCTACAGTCTATGATCGATAATGAGTGAGTTAATTTGTCGGCCCGTTATCAAGTCCTTATCGAGGTGTGCAGGGGTGATATCTGGAACATTTTCGAAGACATGGCGCAACTTGGTATTCAACATATGGACATCCGCCACTCAAATTTATTGTTCGCACCTGATTCTCCGTCCGCGCTACCCAGCAGTTCATGTTCTTACCATGGCCGCACACACTGTTGTCGCGTTGTCGACTTTGACAGCGCTCGAAAGGTAAACTTCACTAGTGAACAGCTGTATTACGAAAACAGCGCAATCCTTGGGCGCCTTTTTGAAATGATGTCAGCGGGCGTCATTGTTGAACCTTGGGAGAAGTAGGAAAGTTTGGGAACTTTGCTTGATTGCCTGCTGCCGCCGGATATAAATTTGGCGAGCATTGACAGGTAACGGAGCTATATACATAGAGCTTTTGATTAGATGGGAATGAAATAAGGCAATCCGCGGCCCGTTCAGGCCAATAATTGATTACCACATCACGTTCTTGAGCTGTGAGTCCAGTGACTCTATAGAAATTTCCTCGTTTCATTATTCAAATGCTTAGATTAAGTACTTGAATCAAATAGATACACTGTCGTGGTCCCCACGTGTGTGCTTCTCACTCCATGGCCAAGGGGCTTCATGGTGAAAACGAGGAAATGAGGACACCACGCTGAGTTGACACTAAAAGCAAGGCTGATCGATGAGAGCCTCCACATAAGCTCTGACCTTACCGATTCCCCCGTATAACCAAGATGATGAGTCTAGTTCTCTCGGGCAGTGCAGAAAGCGTCAATACCAAGGATACAACCCAGACAGTAGTTGTCCAGGAACTTTTGCCAAGCTCATACGCCGTCCACGCTCTTGCCACCGCCCGCATATATCATACGCAGATCAATTCTAAGCCGTGCCAATGGGATTATTCTCGCCTCCGAGGCACGCTTGTGTTTGGACAGGACAAAGGAGATATCTCTTCAACAGCAGGAGTGGAAACCGGAGGAATCGAAACGTTATGGTTCCGACTTCTGGACGAAATATCTGGGAAGACGGTCTGGGTATTCAAATTCCCTTCAGTGTTCAATTACCAAGTAGACCGGCCCTTCTTCCATGTTTTTCTAGGGAGGGTAGATGCTTAAAGTTGTTATAAAAATTTCAAGTGAATATTCACATTCTTCTAGAGTCGCAAATACGGCTTTTTGTTCGAAGATGACGAGGAGGCTTTGTTTTTTTCGAGAACTGTCGCAAGGCAGACGGTGATCAGTCGCCCTCGTTAGTATTATCTCAGATTGGGCTGATAATTTGAGTCATAACCCACCCGCTAGCGACTCCCCCGAAGAGGGCTCTGAGTATGAAGAAAAATAGTGTTAGGCGAAATACGTCCTCCCTGGGAAGTATTTCAATTTCACCCTCCATGATCTCCCCTCCAGCAACGAGCTCGTTCAAGCACGTCGCACACGTGAGCGTAAGCAAGCAAGGATTATTTGAAACATCCAGGGATACCGATCCATCTCTAAGGGCTATGCTCGCAGATATGCAACTTCAAGGCATTAGCGACCATGCTGCTGAAAATCGCGAATCCGCGGAGGGGTTTTGGAACAGTGCTCGTGTTGATATGGTCATGGCAAGTCCTGGTACGAGCGATGTGAGATTAGACATGCAGCACAGTTATGGTGAGTCCCAACGTCTACCATGCTGTATAACATGAAGACATTTCTAATTCCAGGGAGGGAGGACGTCAAACGAAAGATGCCTATTTCTTGCTTCTCTGCGCTGTAAAGTTTAGTATTACTTCATATGTTAGCTTACATAGTGCTACGCTTCATAAAGGCACAATTTATGTATATAATTATGATATTTATTACCCTTAAGCTTGGAGTTATTATAGCCGAGTTAGGTCCCTTCCGAATATCCCTAAATATATTTATGTCAGAAAGTCATCGCTTTATAATCCACCACACGCACAGTTCAAGAACCTCAAGAATGTAACTTGAAGTCAGCCATGAAGTAGATTACACAAGAAACCCAGCTCACCAATAGAATGGCACCAGAATCCTAAGTTCTGTGTTAGAAGATCTCAGCCCAGATTCACATTGACTTACTTGTTTCTCCAACTGAGCGTCATTGTGAAGTAAGCAGAACGCCATAATAGCCACGCCAATCGTCCAGTCTCCTTAGTCATGAAGCCATTCTCCTCGCCAGGTCTATCGTATATTGCTTTCCTGTGCAAGCACTCGTTTAGTGTGTAAATTATGATATAATTCCGATTCATACCAATTACCAACATAAGCAAGACTGCCTTGATTATGAAACGCAAACGGACGGGGAGATTCCCGATCCTTTGCAAGTTTATTCATTTTTTTGACCAGGTATTTCGCTTTCTGGTTGGCAACTGGACATGCGCATGTTACATCTAATCGCATATAATAGAAAATAATAACCTTGAGCAGTGGCGGGAAGGGGAGCATCCTGAATCTGGGCTGCATCTCCGATTGCCCAGACATCAGGATTTGGTTTCCCATCCCGCATTATCACGTTAAGATGGTCGTTTGTAATGAGACTATCGAATTTCAAGCTTTTAGACCTGATAGTATATTAAATGGATACTTACGTCGATGTTTTCTTGTCTTTCAGAATCTCAGAAATTGAACTGATAAGCGGATTTGGGGCCAAACCAGTACTCCACACGAGCATCCCAAACATGACTAAACCAGGGAGGTCATTCACCGCTGTAAATAATTTTGAAACAAAAGAACGAACCTTCTCCTTGTTCTTTTACCATCATCTTGTACTAAAAACAATGAGTCGAGTCAATCAATGGTTTGTATTACTCACAGGTTCCACTCGTTCTACGTGGTGACTTGTTAAAATACTGACGCCTTCTCGTGACAGAGTTTTTTCCGTATATCTAGTAGAAAGTTAAAAAATAATGAAGACAATAAGAAATGCTGTTATACTTGACAAGAGACTGATCGAACATCCCAAGAATACTAGGTGCAACGTCGTAAAGGGTTATTTTTGCGTGTCTCGCGAGATTAGGGTAGTGGTCTGCGATGTCGCTGTGAAGAAAATCGTACAGCTCTGCTGAGAATTCAACACCAGTAGGACCGCCACCTTGAAATTTTCATATTGAATAAAATTGGCCGTAGTAAGATATCTCGAAGGCACTTGAATACCTACCGACGATGCAAAAATGAAGTAAATTTCTTCGCTGGATATCTGAAACAGTTGGTTGATTGGCCTGCTCAAAACCTAAAGCTGAGGTTAAATATTGATTATAGATGAAGCTGACGACGAACACTCCAAAATTCGACTGCGAATGCGCTGTGCATCTTTCACATCTCTCAAGAAGTAGGCATGCTCTTTAACGCCAGGTACATTGAATGCTTTATTGGCCATTAGAAATTTCCCCCTTGAGCTGAAATTAAGGCATACTTTGTGAATATGCACCAACTGCTACGATGAGTTTATCGTATGGTAAAGTGAATGCAGGGCTGCCTTGTACAGGTAAGCCTGGTTCTTGTGTCGTCGTTGACGGATCTAGCTCAGTAATCGATCTCGTAGCAGGCATCTGGGCGTATTCGTTCGCAGCTTGGACGAAAAAAGTGTTGGTAGCTTACACATTTAAGTTGTTTATGAGTGAAATCTGTCCAAGATATATCCGTCAAAGAATACACAAGCAGAGACAAAATCAAAAGACCTCACCAATTTCGTCACACCAAGCCTGATAAAAGTTCTTTGAACATGAATTAGCTTTTATTTCTACAGCTTCTGAATTTACAAACAGCTTCTGGTGAATACCGTCGAACCTGGCAACTATGACATCAATCAAAAACACTCAAATTGCGTTACTGCATACCGGTTCAACAGCACAGCGGGCCTCGAGAGTTCCAACAGCACAACTTGCTAGCAAAGGTGTGAAGTTAAAATACGGTCTTGGGGAGATCATCACCACATCTAGCGAAGCAAGATAATCTTTAGTATTCACTTAGCAATATTAGCATCAGGAAGAACGACAGACCCCAGCGCCTTTTGTCAATTCCTCGAAGGATTTCATATCCTGCCCACCCAGATCCCAACACGACAACACGCTGCTTGCTCAACGACCCTGAACAGCTGAAATTGCGCGATGCAGGTTGAAATAAAATTCTAGCGCCACGCATACGTTGCATTATGGGAATCATTTAGAAAGGAGCCAGAAATTGAAATGGAATAGAATAGAATCATATTCTTGAGACATTTAAATGTTTCCAGGTATCCGTGCATGGAGGAGAACCGGAAGATGTCGGGTGATTGCTAATTAGTTTGATCATGCCCGTAATGAACGCTTCATCGTACCGATTCGTACGGGTATTATACTGTATGTAACATGTATACTGAGGCTCGAAGTTGTGAACGGTTGATTAAACAGCTCATCACGCATTGCATAGAATCAAATGTAGATCTAGTATCAATCCGGTTTTCGATCGTAACGAGTCAATGCTGCGCGACATTATTGCGTCCTCTTAGTTTCGCCCACATGCCACGCTAATCGTTGGACTTATTCTGGCTGAAATGATTACATAGGGTTTGTACAATGAATTTGCTAGGTAGTAGGCTGCATTGCTAGGTTCAAGTTCTATGCGGGGGTTTCCTTCCTGCAGTAGTGCGCGCATTGCGAGATACTGGGGCGGGGACGAAGAACTTGACGAAAATTATTTAGATCGATCAGCGTTGAAATTTGAGAAATCGATGCTTACATTTCGCAGTTCTTTGCAGCCACCTCTTCGTACCCATTATCATCTTTTCTGATAACGAAGTAACAGTGGATGCGTTACTCAGACGTCGGTCCCTTCGAACATTAAGTGTAGGAGACGGAGAAGTCTGTGCTCCAAGCAGAGCAATCGTAATCCTTTCGTCAAACGTCCAATTATCTGTGGCGAGACAGGGTTTATGAACCAATTGAGGCAGAGCAGCGAGGGATTTCGGTAGAAAGTACTGGGGGGGGAGATTCTGGGCCTCGCTATCATCATCAATGCCGTATTGATCCAGTGGCTGGTCCTGCTCTGGTCGCTGGTCTTCATGAAATACGACCTCTCCACAAGGCACAAGGTATTGTCTAGTTCTACCACCGTCAGAATTGGGAAGGAGCTTCCTGATTAATGGCGGCGTTATAGGGATATGTAGTCCAGAATCATTGAAGTGTGATTTATATAAAGAGTAGATGGGCGTCTCCCTGTGTGGGATAGTGTGTTGAGACAATTCGGCAGAAAATTTGAAGATAGGTTCACTTGCATCATGCTCGTAACTATTCTCTCTGAATCCTTCACTGGTGGATGCTCCAACAATGGAAGCAGAAGAAGGGAATGGTTCCAACTCGCTTTCGTGGACGTCTTGATCAGACTGGACACTAGTGGGCATGCATACGCGGAAGGATGCCGTCGATGGGAAAGCAAGGAGGGAACTTTGTTCACCCTTAAATTCAAGATCGAATCCAGCCTTGTCGGAAAGAGTGTGGAAAGACTGTAATTCTGCATTACAAGATACTGTTGTCCTCGGAAACCAGGTAACAGACGTCAATAAGGGTTGAGATTCAGATTCATTGGCGTGTCCATAGCGAGTTCGGGCGATGCAGCCGACACTGTTTGCTTCCGCCATGCACCAATCACCAGAAGGTAGTGTGCATTCCTCTTGGGTTTGATAAGACGTAAGCTCCCGTAAGCAAGCACCGAACTCTGATGAGTCACCCCGGGCCCCACTATAATCAGTCGGCAGACTAGGACAAGGTGGGTGCTGCAGTGCTGCTATTTCTTCCCATTTATCAGCCAGAGGTTCAAAGAACGAGTGCTTTTTAACTGAAGCTCCAAATAGGCGAAAAGTGGCATCTCGAAGTAGAAGCTGACACATTCAGTTTCTGGATCGGGTTTCAAAAAGGCAAACTCACAGCTCGAAGAAACTGGTCTAAAGCTATAGCATCGTCTACTTCATCGTCGTGACAAACCCCGAGTTTCTCTAGAGGACCAAAAGACAAACTGCTATCGCCATCGCTTCGTCGTCCTTCGTTTACGCATTTACTAGTTAAATGGAATTGAAAGGGCACAGTTCCAGTAACAAGCTCATAAAGAAGAACGCCGAAGCTCCACCAATCAACACGCTCGTTGTAGATAAGAAGTCCAGTTGTATCGCGTTCTAAAAGCTCAGGGGCTGCGTACA
>JASFDA010000613.1:0-10718 GCA_036936965.1 Cystoderma amianthinum
TGCGATCATCTACACAACCAAGAGCACATGACATTCAAAAATCAAACCACGCCAGGTTAGCAGACGGGAATAGAACCAGGTCGCTAGGCGTGAATGACATTGCGATCAATCACGCCCCGATCGCACAACCTCTTCCGGCAGCTGACACTATCCCCGACGAACCAGGGAGAAATTTGGTCGGTTTCGACGCGGATGGTTCCATGAATGGCGCCGGGAGACTTTCCGATGAGGCAACACCTCTTCTAAGCCCAAACGCGGTTCCTGTGGGCGACAACGCGGGGTCCCTTATTAGTGGCAACGCGGGGTCAGATTTGAGAAGTGAAAACGCGGGGCTTATATCTGTTTCAATAAAACCAGATCAACTTGTCAAGTCGAGTGAGGGACTGTTATTTACGCGTCCAGGTAACTCAGCTTTGGGTCGAGACTCAGCCTCAGAGTCTTTAGACCCTTCATCGCATCGAGACTCTTCACCTCCAGAGTCCTCCTTGTTATCACATTCTACATTATCACTTCCGTCGACATTTCCGTCTTCTGGATCGGCATCACCTGCTTCATCTAGTTTATATCTGAATTCGACCGCTACATCTACTCGCCGTTCATCAGGTTTCCCCGCAGCCCAGTCACGACAATCTCATTCTATACAATCTCAACCTCATTCACACTCTCAATCTACTCACTCACGTTCTCGTTCCCACTCCGCACACCTACGCCAGCAGCCGTCTGGTCTTTCTCTTCTGCGCCCTGTCTCTTCAGAATCTTCACCTCCATCTAAAAACCTTGTATCTAAAAGTCAGGACGATAGTAATTCTGCCGGGTCCTCTGCAAGCGACCACGATTACGACAACAACACGACTCCAACCATGGGCACGCCCAAACCTTTACCACCAACTCAAAAGTCAAGGTCCCCCTCTAAACCAAAGCGCAAAGACTCGCGCGTTCACTGGCGCGATTCTAGCCCCTTGACGCCACATGAACGTACACCATTGCTTCTACCCTATTTTCATGACCAATCCCAACTACCCCAGCCGCCACAGAGAAAATCGTGGTGGAGGCGCCTCTTCCGCACCAACCATGTCCATGACCACGAACCTGACGCGAACCTCAAGCGTCGCACGTGGTCGCAGACTGCTCATGGCACGCTTGAGAGTGCGAAAATGAAGACCTTACACGTGAAAGAAGCAGTTCATGAACTCGATGTGACGAACCCGGAGCACCTACGGACCGCTGTGTCTGCGCTACCAGCTATTTTATTAGGTTGTTTAATAAATATTCTCGATGGTGTTTCTTGTGAGTGCCTTTATATAGGCACTTTTATCTAAGTTGGCGTTAATATTTCAACAGACGGCATGATCATTTTCCCTGCTTCAGGAGTCTTCGCGGGCCTGGGCCCGATGGGCGTTTCGCTTTTTTTCATGTCAACTCTTGTTTCTCAACTGGTTTACACTCTTGGCGGAAGTGGATTTAAAGGCGCCAATGGAAGCATGATGATTGAAGTTGTGGTGAGTTTATTATATATCATGTTGTCTAATTATACCTTAAACTTTCTCTTTTCCAGCCGTTCTTCCATATCCTTGCTACCTCGATCGCTTCTCAGATCGGAGAAGATAAGCCAAAGGAGATCATCGCAACGACTCTTGTTGCGTATGCCCTGAGTTCCATCATCACTGGTATGCGACCACCCTATAAAGTTAACGAGAAATTTATATATGTATTCTCGTAGGCCTCGCCTTCTTCTTACTTGGGGCCTTGAAGTTGGGGGTCATTGTTGGCTTTTTCCCCCGCCATATTCTCGTCGGGTATGCTGCTTGTTTTTACTCAGTTTTTATAGACTGAATGTTTCAACTTAGATGCATTGGGGGAGTTGGAGCATTCCTTATCCAGACTGGGTAAGTTCCCTTCCTAAATTATAGCTTACCAGATCCCAATACTCCCACTAGCCTCACTGTGAGCATGCGGATAAGTGATGACGAGTTTACAGCAACTTGGGAGACTTTCCGCTTGATGTTCCTCGACACTCATACTCTCACATTATGGCTTATTCCTTTGTCTTTGGCAGTCATCTTGAGACTAATTACTCACAAATTCCACCATCAGCTCGTCTTCCCTCTTTGTTGGTTCTCAGAGTTTTCCCCGATTTTTGGTTTGCTTACAATTTGATCGATTCTAGATTTCATCACAATGCCAGCTATCTTCTATCTTATCATCACTGCAGCTGGCCTCAACCTCGGAACCCTTAGATCTTCGGGATGGATCTTCGATATGGGCGAAGGCGGGGGGGAGCCGTGGTATGCCTTTTACTCGTACTTCGGTAAATGATTTCTTTGTTTTTCAACCAGAAAACCAAACCATCTAACTTTCTGACATTCCAGATTACAATCTCGTTAGGTTTGCTCCTTTGTGGTCTACCCTTCCGACCCAATTCGCTCTGTGAGTGATCGTACAGCAATATATTCACGATAAGCTGATCGCGATATACAGGCTGTTTTTCAATGTTTTGCATCCACCCCTGAACGTTCCTGCACTTGGTAATAGTTCTTCCCAAAACTCTGTATGTTTGTCTGACAATCTTGGTAGCTGTGTCATTGAATAACGATGTGGACACGGATAAAGAACTAATGGCGCATGGCTACTCCAACCTCTTATCTGGCCTTGTCGGTTCCGTGTATGTTTCAAATAATCTACTCACTATTTTATTATTTACATGTTTATAGTCCGAATTACCTTGTTTATGTGAATACCCTACTGTATGTCACACCCACCTCTTCCTTGTTCCTTGATTGAATGAGACGTTAGCTTCTATCGCGTTGGTGGAGGTACTCGCATAGCAGGATTTCTACTTGCCATTGCAACTGCTGTCTTGCTCTGGATCGGCACATGGCCGATCGCCTTTATTCGTATGTTTTGACAAAGGTTTCGCTTGTAACCATTGAATAACCTGGTTTTATTGATAGCTGTTATGGTTGTTGGATCTCTTATCTTTGTATTGGGTCTTGACCTCGTGAAAGAGGCGCTGTGGGACACGAGACAACGCGTTAATCGGTGTGTAATCAAATTTGACATTCTATGAGGGTGCGCTCACCGTTCAATATAGGACTGAATATATTACGATCGTGAGCATCATGGTTTGCATGACTGTATGGGACTTCGTCATTGGCGTCCTGTTTGGAATTGTGGCCAGCTGTACGTGTTTGACGATCCTGTGTACTCTTCTTGGCTGAAATAATCTGTATATATAGGCTTTTTCTTTGTCGTGCAGAACTCGCAGAGAAGAAGCATTCGTGCAATCTTCACGGGAGAAACGGCGATATCTGCAGTAAGACGTCCAAGTTTACAACGTGCCTACGTTCGTGAGGTATCAAAGCAGACCACGATCCTCAGATTACAAGGTATGTAGTCTTGAATTTCTTCATTTAATATTTGCATTGACGGTACATGTAGGGTTCTTATTCTTTGGCACCATTACATATGTAGAAGAAGCAATTCGAAATTTAATCGAAGGGCCGTCCTGGGACCACACACCAATACGTTTCCTTGTGCTCGACCTTTCTCTGGTCCCGGGATTGGACATGTCATCCTCAGAGGCCTTTGTGCGCATCCAGCGATTACTCGTTGCTAAAGGTGTCACCCTAGTATTCTGCGGGTTTGTCGCAGATTCACCAATGGGGAGCTCCTTACAAAATGTTGAAGTCCTCGGATCAGAAGGCGTTGAGCTGTTTAACACCTTTAATGACGCTATGGAATGTGAGTATGCATATCCATCGTTGTTAACTACCTCTCATCATCTCATTTATAGGGACAGAAAATGCATATCTTCATGCGTGGTTCAGCACACAGAAGTTTGAGACATCCGCTATATCTTTACGTGAGTAGCTATCCAAGTTTTGTTTTATTTATCTCTGACCTGATTTCTACAGCTATCTCCAATGATAGACGAGCAGCTGACCTCGAGTTTCAACGAATTGTGGGCTCGGTCGCGCGATCGCCTCGGCGTTCTCACATGCGGGATGTTGGGAACAGAACTATTGCTCATGGTAGGCTTTTTTAACCTAAATATCACACTTCTCTCATGCACACATTCAGAATTGCAACGAACGAATGAAACGGATTATATTTCAGAACCTTTAAATACACTCATAAAAGCACTGTCATCATATGGAGACATGGACCCCGATGAATTTCGCCCAATCGAGTCCTACTTCCAAAGATTGACTTTCCCTGCTGGTCATATTCTATGGAAACAAGGCGATCCATCAGATGGACTCTATGTCATTGAGGCTGGTGTCCTCCGGGCAACATACGAGTTTGCTAATCCTTCCTCCCGAATTGAAGAATCAATGGTGGCGGGGACGGTCGCTGGGGAACTATCTGGGCTATCAGGTTCCCCACGTAATGCAACAGTAACAGTTGAACATGCTGCTGTAGTATGGAAGATGTCAGCAGATGATCTAGAAACATTTCAGAGCGAAGAAATTGATCTTTCAAGAACTTTCTTACAATTGGTTTTAAAAGGTTCGTTGATTCGTCTGATTTTTTTTTATGCAACTTATACAAGTGGCTTATCCAGCTGCAAAAATCGACTACGACATATTACTATCATCACTGGCATCAAGACACTAGCTACTAGGGACTTTTTCACATTTTAAATGGATACAACCAAACTTCACATCCCGTCGTCCATAATGGAATACGAGATCCTACTGGGCAAAAATGTTGGCGTAACAAATTTCTGCTTATTTGCAATATATAAGTTATAGTAGAAAAAGTCCCGTCAACGTTAGGCATTTATCTCGTATCAGGTCAGTACGAATAACTTCATGTAGCAGGACAGACTGCTGAGAATAAGTTGACATTGAACATTGAATATTGAAACCCCATCATAAATCGTGTCGTGTATAAACTTGTTACGTAAAAGTTACAGCTAAATTTTGATTTCTTCTTCCTATCTGTTCAAAGACGTGCAACATTCAGTAGTCATTCCTGAGCCGTAGTGATCTGCAGGGCATGCTCGAAGTCGGCCAAGATGTCCCTGATATCCTCAATACCGACTGACACTCTGATCAGATCGGGGGTTACACCCGACGCCAGTTGTTCCGCTTCCGTGAGCTGAGCGTGTGTCGTCGACGCGGGGTGGATCACAAGCGTCTTCGCGTCACCGACATTGGCCAAGTTACTGGCGAGCTTCAAACTATCTACAAGCTTGCTCGAATTCTTCGCATTCTTGAGACCAAAGCTGAGGACACCCCCATATGCATTAGAGCGAAGGAGCTTTTGCGCAAGTTGGTGCGAGCTGTGCGATTCGAGGCCAAGGTAAGACACCCAAGAAATGGCGGGCTGGGCATCGAGCCACTTTGCGAGGGCCAACGCGTTGTCGCAGTGGCGTTGGCCGCGGAGGCTGAGAGTCTCGAGACCTTGCAGAAGTAGGAACGCGGCGAAGGGGTTCATGCAGGGTCCGATATCACGCAGAAGCTGAAGCACTCAGTCATTAAAGAATTTCAAACCTTGAAGAAATGCGCCTTACTTCTGTGCGAACGCGGACGGCAAATGCGACGGCGCCGAAAGTCTCGCTAAATTTGAGTCCGTGATAGCCTTCAGAGGGTTCTGTGAAACCGGGGAATTTGCCGGATTTCGTCCAGTCGAATTTGCCGGAATCGATAATGACACCGGCAATAGTGGTGCCATGCCCTCCGATCCATTTTGTGGCGCTGTGGACTGTGCTGCAATTCGGAAACAAAACGAGACAGCGAGACTGGGACACGTACCAACAATGTCTGCACCATGTTCAATAGGGCGGGTGAGATAACCCCCCATACCAAATGTATTGTCAACAATCAGGGGGATCCCATGGTCGTGGGCAACCTAAGCTATTAGCTCAAGGTCACGAAATGAACTGGGAGAATACCTTTGAAAGGGCAGGAATATCGCTGACGTTGTACTTGGGGTTACCGATACTCTCGACAAAAATTGCCTTAGTCCTGTCATCGATAGCGGCCGCGAAAGCTTCAGGAGTGGAATCCGTAACCCATTTCACACCGATTCCAAAGTGTTTGAAGGTAACTGCGAGAATGCCTTAGTTTCATTTTGACATTGCGGAAATAGTGGCGAGAGACCTTTAAACTGATTATATGTCTACACTCTACTTGTAAGTTACAAGATGTGTTGAGAGACACGGGCACTTACTCCCCCGTACAAGTACGACCTACAATCTAAAGTTAGCAAAAACAGCTAATAAAACATAATCGAGCATACGATGAAACAATGTTGTCTCCAACACCTGCGATTGCCGAGATCGCCAAAAACTGAGCTGATTGACCGGAGGAGGTGGCGACTGCAGCAGCACCGCCTTCGAGTGCGGTAATACGGTTTTCAAATACATCCTGAGTGGGCATATAAACGCTACGGATCAGCTACGGGGGTCTTGCACTTACAACAGTGGGATTCCCAATGCGGGAGTAGATGTGCCCCATAGCCCTGAGTTAATCTTATCACTATGATCGGCTAATAATTGATGTTCCTGAACAAACCGTAATCCAAAAAGGTCCGCACCATGCTGAAATGGAATGAGAGGTATGAAAGATAGAGAATTGAAGGAGAATCACAGCTGAGTCATTAAAAACAAAACTGGTAGATGCGTAGATTGGGACTGCTCTAGCATTTGTTGTGGGATCGGGGACCTGACCACCGTGCAGCTGTAAAGTGTCGAATTCAGGCTGTCTGTATATTCTGTTAATAGGGCTGCTTTGCTTCGATAAGTCCCTGACTCACCTGTAGAAGGGATTGGCCATGATGAACTAGACTTGATCGGATGGTACTATGTAAGTGCCGAAGAACTGGGATTTATACTTTATGTCCCACAATGTTTTATATGACATATAAATAACCCGATAATGGCGTGCTTTCGTACCAAATCGACCATTGTCACGCAATCCGATTCCACAAACTGTACCCAGAAAGAAAACCGCGTGATTCAGTGGACATTACTGCTAATAGTAATAGAAACCGCGCGTTTTCCGCCGCTACTGGATCAGTATTTCTTAAACCTGATAGATACTGGGAGGGAAGTTTAGACCTACCAAGTTTTGCAGCCTACATATGCAAACGTGGAAAGAGCAGCGGGTAAGTACTTGAGTTACAGTACTTCCTCGGTTAAGCCCTATTAAAGGCCCACATCTATAATTAGACTGCCGTAAATTTTCTGCAGCCTCACTGAAACAGTAAAAGCGCTCGTTCATACATTCCTCATAGGATAATTATTTAAAGATATCGCGCAAACCTGCCAATCAATCGGAATGTTCATATTCAAACATAACATATATACCGTACATATGCGAACTCGAGAACACACCACACCTGGCTTTCTGCAGTCTTTTCAAGAGTTGTGAAGAAATAATTATAACTTATCTCCCGACGTCAAAGCCGACGGCACTTGCAATGATTGTAATCTAGTAAGGAACCGAGTTGGAACCGAATTTACTTATTCAAACCTTGCCCAAACACTTGCCCTAGATTTGTGCAGACGAGACTCCATCCTTTCACAATCAAGCTTCAATGTCGGACCTCAAGTTTGAGCTCTTTCCTCCTCCTTTCGTTATTCCAGGTCGAAACAGCATTCCTTTGCCTCGTACATGGCCTGGAATAACCTCAGCGTCGACTGCCGCAGTCCAAGCGCTTCTTAAAGAGAACCACGAAAAACACCATATTTTCTTTAATGATCGTGGATTTCATAAGTAGGTTTTACAAAGCTTATCTTTGGAGCATACGCCAAAGCTTGATCAGTCACATAGCACATGCGGCCCTTGCGCAGTGGTCGTTGGGTGCTGATGAGACCATTATCCAATCGGCGTACAAACATTCAAGCGA
The DNA here is from genome assembly GCA_036936965.1 of Cystoderma amianthinum. Lineage (NCBI taxonomy): Eukaryota > Fungi > Basidiomycota > Agaricomycetes > Agaricales > Squamanitaceae > Cystoderma > Cystoderma amianthinum. The sequence goes on from JASFDA010000613.1 coordinate 7,858, forward strand.
ATATCAGCGATCAGCATTCCCCTCGCCCGGTCAAATTAACTCAGAGAATTGGACTAAGCATCTGGCTGATGAGAAGTATGTTACTATTTCACAACTATTTCATTTCTCTATGTGATTAGACTCTCATGCGGCAATAGTTACTACCAAGCATATTGCACATTTTTCACAGAAGAAGTTAAAGAAAAAGGCGTCGACGCTACTGTGGAAGCGTATGTATTTTCACCAAGCGCAAATGTTATTCCAGGCCTCAAGGTTGAAGAACAACCAGCCATGTTAAATCGTTTCCACGCCGGTCTGCTTCATTCTTCCATTCATACTGGGTATGGCCTCGAATTTAGAATACCTGGATTAGTCGTAGAAGGTAGATCACCGTTTGCAACGACAACACAGATCATATGAACATTTTTTTACAGGTCTTGCACAAGCTGCCGTGCACCCCGCGGATGGTGCTACCAAGTTTACCTCTAACGATTTCGAGCCTGAAGCTGGGTTGGCCGCTCGCCTTTCCCGATCTGTCGGGCTTGACGACATACAGACAAATGGCGTACATGCGTTCACTGTCCTGAGTCGCGTGTTAAATGATGAGAGGTTGTCCTACGTGCGAAGGCCTGAAGACGTTTCTGTTTTCGAGGACGTGACTGCCAAATTCGGAGATATCATCAAGAACTATGTCAACCAGTGGAGTGTAGAGGGTCCAATCGAGGATAAGGTCGAAGAATTATGTTGGGTCAATACCTTGATCTATGCTTGTGCTGGTTACTCTTACATCAAAACTGGCGGTCACTTTAACGCGGATTTCTTCTAGTAAGTACTCCGTTATAAATTATATATTTGGGTACTAACTTGGTCTTTAGTGCACATCTCGTTACTTCATCACTTTTTCTTGGTACAATTGCTTCTCATCTCAACCAGCGCTCTCAAACATTACTTCTCCGAAGTTATTTTGCAGTTTCCCTGACCTGGTATATAAGCCGCAACCGTCCGATTCTGGGTGTGGGCGAATTTTTCGAAGACGCCGAGACGCTGTACCCTGTACCTCCCGGACTGCATCCTACTCCTCATAAAGTGGCTCTCCCATCACCCTCATCACCTCGCGCTATTACCCCAAATCCCTGGCTCGCCATTTTACAAAGTTCAATTGTTCACCCAGATGATCACGTAACGAAGCTCCAACGTGCTCTCGCACACTTTACCGAAATTTATGGCACTCGGCCAGCAGGCTATTTCGCAGATACGGAGTTAAATGATGCGGCCAAAATTGATGGGTCCCTTTTTACCAGAGCGGCGGGCCTCTCTGCTGCGAGGCTGGGGTGGGTTAGAGAAGGGAGCCCACCTTTACCTTCGTCCTGGGATAGAAAAGGGTTTCCCCCAGCGGGCGCAAGCATAGCTCCTGTAGGGAAGTAGAAGTAGAGGGGCGCTCACTTCAGACATCTCGTAAGTTAGTTGTACAGTCGGCCTTATTGATTGATATTTCCGGAGTGGAAACTTGTGAGAAGCCTAATCAACCTTGAGAAGGCACAACATCGAGAACAGTAACTGATGAGATTCAGGGAGCCTACAGGATTGTATTATTAATTTTTTGCCTCAAAAATATTTACCCTCTACTCTGTGTAGGGGCAACCGCATGCGGCACAATTTGAGTTTAGTTTACTAGAAATGCTTACGGAGACATTAAGAATCTCGAAGACAAGACCATTCAGCGCCTCCTTGGAACCAGACGCTTCCTTGTGGCAAAATAATGGTTTTTAGAGTAGGGCACGCTTCTTGCCATCTCTTTGCTATAGACTTTTCAAAGCTCGTCGAGTATTCTGTTGTTGCAGCCATAAAGGTAATGTACTGAAAAACACATTATTAGCCGGAGAGATCAGTAACGTTGTGAAGGTTTCACCTTTAACGCGTTGAATCGAGAGAGCAGTGGGGCTGCATCCTCCAAGAGTTCCTGCATTAATTATTGTTACTAAATTCTTGTATATGTATATTAGAACTGACCTTGGTATATTCGGCCATTATCACAACAATATGAAGGGCCTCTAAATCGGGAAAGCGGCTTGCGATTTCGGTAAAAAGGAAAGACGGCGAAAAAGGGTCGAAACTGATGAGGCTGATTCGTTTTAGCGGGCGCGAAGACATCAGGAGAGCATTGAACGAATCAAATACAGTGGATGGAAACAAAGGGATAGATACTATTTCAACGGGTCTACCAGCTATAACTGTTGCTATGATGGAGGGCTCCACGTGTACAACATTGAGCTGTTCGAGTTTCGCGAGCGACTCGGGCAGAAGAGTGAACGTTCCCTCATCCGGTTTGGGGGTATTTGTGGGAGAATTCAACAAAGGTAGAAAAGATAAATTGTCATCGTGAAAACCTCGAAGTGTAAGGTTTTTGATGTTGAGCTGAGTGTCCAGAAAGCGAGCTAAAGGCATTTTGCAGTGCATTGAGGTTGTAAATTGCTGTAGATTGAAGGAACTGCCATTTAAAATCCATACAGGGGAGTGATTTTTTGGCAGCTCAATGGTGAGGGAGATGAGACCTGTGAGGTGACCCAAAACTTTGCAGAGAAGGTCGTAAAGATTCCCAGTAGGGTCAAAGTGCGCGAAGCTAACGCCAAAAGACCGTACGAGAGATGATAAATATGAATTCTGTGAGAGGGTTTGGAGACACCTGATCCAGTGAGAAGGTCCTGGAAGATCTTTGATTGAATGGTACAGACGGCGGACACTTATTGCATAGAATACATAGTTTACACGGGCGGCGATGGTTTGTTCCTTTTTTGAGAGACGCTGAATAATTAGATTTATAATTTCGTTTGGAAGGACCCAGCGAAGGGACTGGCGCTGAGTGACAGTTGAGTCCAAACTTG
>JASFDA010000614.1:0-10712 GCA_036936965.1 Cystoderma amianthinum
CGAGTTGGTCGAGGCTGTGGATAGTGGCCTCAGCAACGAACCAGAAGACAAGGTCGAACCAGCGCGGTTGCGACCCAAGTAGCATGTCCCTGGAGAAGGAGTTATCGGTAGCTACTTTGAGCGTATTCAACGTCCCAGCGCAACTGAGGCACTCAGCAATTCTCTGCTTGACCGACAATGTAACCAATGTCTGTATTGTCAGTGGCATGTTCTGCAACATCGAAACAACGTTGAGTTCCTATTTCAGGTAATTGCACATCTCAAACATACCTTGGGCAACGATATCACAGGCCTTGTTTAAGTATGGGTTGCCATCGATCCGTCAGTGTGCGCATGATCTGCAAAATCAAAGTAACGTTGAGCTCCCATTCCAGGTAATTGCACATCTCGTGCAAGTTAAACATACCTGGGCATGCACAATGATATCGCAGGGCATAGGCAATGAGATGAGGTAGCACAGTCAATGAAGTTTTTGGGTTTGACTTGGGTTTGAAAAGAAATGTAGGGTTAAGATTACCTTATCAATTAATTATCGCACAAGGCTCGCAATGCAACAACAAATCTTATGTCTTCATGTCTGTAAATTTCCCTGCTTTACCTGATCCTGGAAACCAAGTATGGCCATCGTATATTCAAGAGGCGCACAAGATCCTTTCTAGTACATATGCCCACGCCGTCAAGCTCCTTCAATTAGACGACGGGGAACCATTGAGACTGCGCCTTCACTCGGAAGTCCTTCAAAATCGACTAATACCATTGGTAGAAGCTCTTGAAGGTCAACTACCTCATCATACATATTGGATTCAAAGATGTACAGAAGCTATTGTATCTACTATGGTTGATCTCGAGAAGATGGCTATTGCGCTTGAAAATATGTATGTGCAATAACTTTACTGTACTTATTCAGAAGTTATTCTTTTGACTTTACATGTAGAGCACATGAGACAGTCACATTAACTTCGCCCGTGAAAACAGTCCCAGATGCCGGCCCAGGTCGTCCACGGAAAGTTATTGATCCTGTATGGTTGAGAAATGCCTTGTCTCCTCACCGAAATATATCTCGTTCAGAGCTGGCAAGAGCACTTGGAGTTAGTCGTGTAACTCTCAATCACTATTCCAAACTCTACAAAATTTCCCGGGAATTTTCTGCGATCACAGACTCAGAAATTGACACTCTTATCAGGGGTATCAAGGCGAAAAAACCAAGCGCTGGACTCCGGTACATCACAGGCTACTTTCGTAAAAACGGCATTCCTATTCAAGGACCACGCATTAGGGCATCTTTAAAGCGCACCGATTGTATCCGACACGAGCTCCGGAGGCAGAAGGCTATCGTTCGCCGACAATATAAGGGAAAACGCCCAAATTTCCTTTGGCATATGGATGGTCATCATAAACTTATCCGCTGGGGCTTTGTTATCCACGGAATAATTGACGGATTTGACAGAACAGTGAGTACAATTGTTCAATATTATATATTCACCAACAAAATCTCAAGGTTGTAGGCATCCGTGCTCACACAAATAATCGGGCATCCACAGTTCTCAAATTATTTTTGAAGGCCATTCTCATATTTGGTATACCATCAAGGGTGCGGGGAGACAGGGGCGGTGAGAATATTGAAGTTTCAGTATGGATGATTATGCATCGAGGACCGAAGCGTGGCTCATTCATCTGGGGAAAGTAAGTGTGTTCCGTAGCTGTTTATGATTTGAACTGAAAATCTGATGTAGTTCTACTGGAAATTCACGCATTGAGCGACTTTGGAGAGAAGTTGGCTCTCAAGTTGCTCGTTATTGGCGTGCTTTTTTTATACGCCTTGAAAATCTGCATTTTCTCGATGTTCAGAAGCCATGGCATTTGTGGCTTTTGCACGTTTTGTTCTTAAATGAGATAAATGCTGATCTAGAAGATTTTCAACATGATTGGAATCATCATCCCATTGCACGTATTGGGCATGATAAAAGCCCTGCAGTGAGCATATCAATACTATATAATTGATGCAAGCTAATTTTTTTTCAGGATATGCGGTTTCTGGGAGAACTCAAATTTGGAAAGTATGACAATGAATTAGCCACCGCCATACATCCAGACATAATACAACAATACTATGGAACCGAAGTAGAGAATGTTGACCCTGGCTTCGTGGCCCATCAAGTCACTACTGAACAGGAACCTCAAGTTCGACATGATCCTATTGAAGTTCCCAGTCAGGAAACGGCTTTTTGTTCAAAACATATCGAAAATATCTTTTTGGGAGCTCTCCATGAAGCGGACAGGTCAGGGATAATTCCGCAGGGATTCGGAGTTGCAGAAAATGAGTGGGAGGGTGGGCAATATCCTGACACGGAAACAATCAACATAGCCCGAAAAGAGGTTGAAGTTGACCTACCGTTTGAAACATGGTGGCCCAGAGCTGTTCGTTGGGCACGTTCTCTTGAGCTAGTTATTCAGTTTCAAGTTATAGTCACATAAAATATAGTTTATACTTGCATCATGTGACTGGTTTTTATTTTTCGTCCTTTTGCTACTTGCTGTTCACTATTCACATCTTCTCAGTATTTCCGTAGAACATGGCTTGCCGTGCTCAACGCCGAAATGGTAAACCGTGTCTCTGCAAAGAGTATAATCAACGAGAAAAGGATAAAAAATGCTCCGACTGTAGACACAGTGCAGAGCAGCACGAAATAGCTGAACCTCTCCTCAGTTCTCCTACTCCTATTCCAGTTACTCCGACAACAGTTCGGGATATTGTTGAAAAATATAAACCACAGTTGGATGGTCTACGTCTCAAAGCTACAAATTCTGCTGCTCGCCTCGAGTGCAATGAGGGATTCCATGACACCAACAAAAGCAAGACGTCGACCACATCTAAAGTTAGTGAATAGACATACATTTATATTTGTTCACTAACCTGAACTAGCCAAAGGGGAAAAGTCGAGCACTTGCAGGTCCAAAGAAGAGTTCCAAAGAATCCGAGACATCAAAAAGCTTTAAAATTGGGCAGCTCGTAATGGTTTCCTGTGGTTTATTAGTACGTTATTAAATGTTCTTTTCCTCCTGTCTGCTCATTATTATTAATTAGCCTAATGGGCGGTTAGTTGTGGAAAAAAATCTTAGCCTCGCTCAAACGGAAGAACTTCGACGCTACGGCCTTGTGATAAGTCAGTTCAATGGCGAGGATCTTCAACTTAGCCAGAATTGGACATACCCCGAAATCGATGCTTGGCTCCGCAAGGTCTTGGTGAAGCCTTTTGAATTCTTGGACGCATACTACGGAAAGCCTGACATGTCATCATATCACTGGGTCTTATTACAAAGAGAACGTAGTAACCTTATTGTGTTGGACCGCCCTGAGATGACTGGGGTAGATTTGTTCTCCGTGCGAGGATCTGCAGCTCGAAGCTTTCGGGACAACTATGTCCGCATTGGTTCGTATAAATTTTATCTGAGAGTGATATTGTTAATCATAGCATACCTACCTTACAGCATCTCGCCATGTCATTCCCAAAACTGTTTATCAAGACTGGGACAAAGCTATCGCAAACCCCTATAAGTTTTATAAAGATACGACCTCGTTGTCAGAAGATGCCCCTAGCAGCGATGGATCCGACACAGCTGGAAACAACACAGATATGAGAAAAGGCAAGGGAAAAGCAAAATTGACATCAAGGGCGAAGAGTTCGGCTGAAAGGAAATCTCACGACAACCTTGATTCTGATTCTGATCTTCCAGAATCTATTTTTGCTGTAAAGAAGAACAAGGTTAAGACAAGATCAAAGAGTTCCCGGTTTATTGGTTCGGATTCCGAGATTGAAATCTTCGAAAAGGCTGAAGGCACTTCAAGCATGACAAGTGAAGGTTGTGTTTTGGTTTGGTTTTCTCATGCTGACAAAGTCTAACCACAAATATTTCCCAGTAGTTGATCGAAAACGCACTGCATCGCCTGTTGAACAATTGGAACTCAAAGAAAATAGAAGTACAAAATTGAAACGGCTCCGTTGTAAGTTCCTTATCTTAATTAGATTATTATTTTGATATTAATGTTAATATTGTGATTGGTATTTTGATAGATTCATCTCCTCCGTTTTTTGGCTCTTTTGACTTGGTGCAGACAAACTCTGAAGACACTCCACGTGGCAGCAGGTCCGGCCATCAAAACAGTGAAAATGCTATTGCAGGCCCGTCTCGCCCTTCTCAGCGTAGCCGACCATTCCGCGAGGCGCTCTCCACCACTACAAACATGCACGCATACCATCAGGAAGCTCTGTCCCAAGCGTCCAAACGACAGGGTTTCTCCAAGGCCCCTGAAGCCCAGTTCAACCCATGGAATTAAAGATTGGTGATTGCAGATGGATTTCGGTACGGTCTGTACGGACTCACACTCCTTGAACATTTTGGCTACATCTTTTGATATAAATTTGCTTTATTCTACTTATCTCTAATTTAATGCCTGCTTTACTCTCATTTCAGATATCAACTTTATCAATGCTTTTGCAGTACTATATTCACCACTCACTCCAACTCTCCGAGCACTCCTTTTGATTTCTTACAACTTACTACACTCCTTTTGATAGCTTCGCAATTCATAGTAAAACTCCTTATAATCTACCTTTGATCAAATATATATTTTAATCTTATTTTATATTAAATTTAGAAAATAAGGAGTGCATGAACATTTGCACGATGAAAACATTAGGTGTGCCAACAAAACATTGCGCGGTTGGGGTCTGGCAGAGGTAAACATTGCGCGGCTGACCAAAGTCTAATAAACATTGAGGGCGACATCAAATGCCCCCCAACAAACAAATGCGCGGTTGGCCAAAACAAATGCGCGGTTGGCCAAAACAATGCGCGGTTGGTCAAAACAATGCGCGGTGGGCCAAAACAATGCGCGGTTGCCGTCAAAACATTGCAGAGCAATAAATTGTTTCCCACGGCTCGATATATGCGCGGAAATGGCCAAATTTGACTATATATGCGCGGAATAATATTTGTACAGTTTACACGCCATATTTATCTAGCAGTTTAGCTAATGATAATTTACATTCGGAAAATGAAGAAAATCCAAACCCTTGGATTGTCGTTGGATCCAAACGTCGAACACGGAGCCTGGAATCTTTAAAACAAGCCCAGAAAAAAGGTGTGAAGATCACCTTTCAGGCACCATCCCGAGGGATGTCAACCCTCTCCAGTGAACAGCGAGCAGCCATTGGTGCGGCAACACGTGGCCTGACTTCCGAGGAGGAAGCACGAATTAATAAGCGCTTAGATACACTTTCCCAAAGTGCCGCAGTACCTATGAAGGAACGAAGCTCCGCTGGCATTGCGGGAGGATCAAAAGGCAAGGGCCCTGATCCGCGTAACTGGGGAGCTGTTGATTTGTCAGATGGTGAATATGATATTGACCAGCAACGGGCCATCTTGAAATCAGTTAAGGACAACTTGCATAAGCATGAGGAGTTGCATCACTCTCAGAGATCTTTGCATATACCTCATGATCTTAAAGGATGTATAAAGTCAGAATCCAATAGCACCCCTCAGAGAGAAAAGAAACCAGTTCATATCAGGACAACAGAGAACCGACCGGCAGATCAAATTGCACCAGGAAGCTATTTGAGTAGAGCTCTCCAGGATAGCCGTCGGCGCTCAAAGCTACCACATGATAATAAAAACACATCTGCATTAACGGATGAAGGGGGAGATGAGCCTTCCGATAGCAGTTCAGAATCCGACAGATCTAGTTGGTCAGAGTCTGACTCTATTGCAAGTAGAGGGCATTCACGAGGCTCGAGGCGACAAAGCCGCTCTAAGAGAAGACATAAGACAAAACGACCAAAGATGTTGATCAAGCCAATACCCCCAAAGGAGTATGATGGATCCGCGGATGCGCGCCTATACCATCGGTTTGTCCGTGAAAGTACAGCTTATGTGCGCGACGGGAAGGTGCGCCAGAATCGTCGTGTCTTTGTCATATCATATTACATGAGTGGGAAGGCCTATGATTTTTTTACTCAAAAAGTAGCCTTGAATGATAATGAATGGGAATTAGAGAAATTCTTTACCGAACTATTCAATTTCTGTTTCCCAATCAACTATCGAATGCAAATGCGAAAATGATTAGCTAGATGTTATCAACAGGATAAAACTGTTAGTGATTACGTGCATGAGTTAGAAGAGCTATACAACATGATAGGAGTTGTTGATGAGCAAGAACGTGTCATCAAACTATGGAATGGATTACGAGGCACTATTCAAAGTGCATTGTGGCGAGACCGATTGAATCCCGAAAGCTCAACATGGGATGAGGTACGAATGGGAGCCGAGATAATTGAAATGGCTGAGCGAGGAGCCAATACCATTGGACGGGATAAAAATGCTCCATCCAATGGTCATAATGCAAACAGATCAGACCACGATAAGAGGCCAAACACCTTTCAGAGGAAGTTGCGGAGTCGACCTACAGACCGTCGGTCAGATGTCTCCCTTAATGGTATAGAAAAACCCACAACACGTAGTCATGGGTACCGTCCCAACGATCGTTCACATCGAACTAATAATCAAGTGAGATCTCAAAAACCGCGACGTCCAGAAATAAATCTAACTGAACGCGAGAGAGCTGAACTGGCCGCAGCTGGGAAGTGTTTCCTCTGTAAAGAGGCCGGGCATATGTCACGAAACTGCCCCAAAAGGGGATCAGTACGATCTTCGGGAAATCACCCCCCTGGGAAAACATCATATAATATTGAAATATGTGACACCGAAGACACTGACCTATTGGACAGTCTCCCGATGTGTAGTGTGGAATACGAGGATGAAAGCGTGGAGGATTGGACAATCCCTCATCCAAAAAGGATTTCGCGAAAACAAATGGGAAATGCCTTAGCTATGATGGCCGAATATGTGCTAAACTTGATGCAGCCATATCCTGGAGACAGTATCGCAGTCAAGTCACAAGGTGGAATTCACGGGCGATTTGTGGTATCCCGTATGGGATCACGATATCATACAATCTATGATGGAGTTCGGGTATACTGTATGGGAATCGAAACAGCATTATTGGAACGGCCCCAGTTCCGTGTAGCAGCTTGGTATCATAAGCAAGTAGCTCGGGAAATAGGAAGTGTCGAAAGAACTGATAACCAGTGGCCCATGGCAGATGCATATGGGTTTGTAGCGGAATGTCTGCTGCGGGATGGGATCACTCAGTGGTATCCAAACCAGCAATGGGATGATGATGACCCAGATGGGCGGTTTGCAGTCCAAATTTACAGCTACGAAGATCAAGATTACTGTATATTTGATTATGATAGAGAAATTATAACTCGAATACCAAGGTCTTACCTTCAAAATGAGAAATTCGACTTGGTTAATTGGTATAGACATGTATTGGAAGGACGCCGTCCTATAAGTGCCCAATCATTACCAATGCCAAACACTGTGGATAATGCTGAAGCCAATGAATCAGAACATGATTCCAATTATTCAACAGATTATTACCTTGGTTCAGACCTGGACTCCGATTCAGATGATGAGAGCGGGGACCTTAACTGTCTCACTGAAAGTGAGGATAGCTTTGACATAGAAGATATCGGCCCATTTACCTTAGGACGCATGGGTTATGTGATTGAGGATTATATTCGCTGGGCCTTATGGCAAGGGGCTCCGTATCTTGATGATGAACAACATGACAAAAGGTCACTGTGCGGCACTTTGGGCATACGCCGCTTTACAGTAACTGGAAGGATGCTTGAGGGGCAATCTGCAGTGAGACAGTGCATTGAGGACTTTGAGAGTCCGAATGTCTTTGTGATTCGAGATGAGCACCGCAATTCCACTATTCTACTTCAGAGGAGTGAATTTGAAGGTCTCACAATACCACTCGCGCAATGGTATCAGAGACTAATTCGGGAAACCGATCAGATTGATATTGAACATATTCAAGTACGAGAACTACCTGGCAGGCACGTTGAACGTAGAGCGGAAGCTCTATTGCGAGTAGGGGTTCCATATCGGGACGAGGAAGGACCGGACACTGAATCAGAAGACCGATTCTTTGTGTATCTGGACTCGCAAAATCGTAATTTTTACCATGTTATGGATACCTATGAGGGTACTATCTCTCCAATTCCTACGCGACTATTGTTAAACCCTAACTTTGACATTATAATATGGTATCATACTCACTTGAATATGAAAGAACGAATACGGAAACGGCAACGCGAGGTTGAGTTAAATGGTATACAAGTTCCCCGGGATGCCTATCCGGGATTACAGCGTAATGCGGCAACCCCACGGGGCGGGACTGCAAGGGTGGTGCCAAAGCCTGTTGTGGTAGTGGTCATGGTGAATGGCCATCCAGCTCGCGCATTACTCGATTCAGGTTCTTTAGGAGACTTTATTTCCACAACTTTAGCTGATCAGCTAAAGGTCAAAATTGAGAAGCTGGACTCACCTATGGGTCTACAATTGGCTGTGCAGGGAAGTCGCACTAAGATTAATTCGCAAGCCGTTGTGAAGCTGGAGTATCAGGGCATATCTGAGTCACGACGTCTTGATGTGATCAACATAAATAGTTACGATATTATATTGGGGACTCCATGGTTATTTCAGCACCAAGTTAGCCTTGGATTTAATCCAGCACGTGTGATTATAGGGAACACGGAGTCAACTCCCGTGAATCGAGGTACTAGTACGTGGGTAGTTGCATATAGTATGACCCTTGAGGATGAGAGGATCAGTGCTGTACGGCAACGTCTGAATGAACGAGCAGCTCCGCTTTGCAGAGATGTAGAAGAAACAGAGCTGCCTCCGTTCCGTGCAATAAATCACACAATTCCTCTCATAGACGAGAGCAAAATCTACCCCTGGCGTCCATCACGTTGCCCTGAGGTATTCCGTGACCAGTGGGCTGCAAAGCGTAATGCCTACTTGAAGAGTCGCCGTTGGGAAATCACTACGGCAACTAACACTATACCTATGTTGTTAATACCGAAACCAAAGAAAAGCCCGCCAGAGCTACGCACAGTGGCTGATTTGCGTGAACGAAACAAGAATACTGCTCGTATGACTTCGCCATTGCCGGATATTGATGGCATGCTACGGCGACTGGTACAGCATATTTTCCGTTCCATTCTGGACTTGAAATCTGCATACGAGCAGATACGGATTATCTTGGCACACATTGAGCGTACGGCTATGACCACACCTGATGGAAACATGGTTAGTAATGTTATTCAGATTGGGGACTTAAATGCACCAGCTACGTACCAAGCGTTGATGAACCATCTTTTCTCTTCGTTTATCGGCCGCTTTATGGATGTGTACCTGGATGATATTGTGATTTACTCTGATACACTAGAAGACCACGAAGACCATGTTAATCAAGTCTTGCAAATCTTAGAAGACCAGAAACTATACCTTAGTAAAGGTAAACTCCGTTTTCTGGAGCCTGAGATGCGCATTTTAGGACGCATCATTGATAATGATGGGATCCGTATGGACCCGGACAAAGTTGACACTGTTCTAAATTGGAAAAGTCCCGACAAACCGGGATCTTTTGCGGGGGTTTCTTGGTTCAGTGGGATATCTTGCAGACGACGTTGCAGGTGTTTGTATACCTATGGGCGTGCTTAGTGCTATAACGGGGGATACTGTTCCGTTCCGTTGGACTTACACTGAGCAACGCGCATTTGAGGATGTCAAAGCGCTTGTCCATAGTGGACGCAGCCACTATCGTCGACCTCTGAATTACGCGGAGGGCGCACCACAAGTATGGATGGTCACTGATGGTTGCGGTACCGGGATTGCTGGCGTTGTGAGCCAAGGCAATGACTGGAAATCGGCTCGCGTTGCAGCATTTTATTCGGCAAAGCTGAACCCAGCACAACAGAATTACCCTACACATGAAATTGAGATGTTGGCCGGCGTAGAGACCATGTTACGCCAGGTGGATATTCTGTTGGGTGTACCCTTTAAGTGGATTACGGACCATAAGGGTTTAATACACTTACTGAACCAGAAAGGCCTGTCTGGCCGTCAGGCGCGTTGGATGGAGAAGATTAGCATCTTCGACTTCCAGGTAGTCTATGTAGCCGGCTCGGAGAATGTTCTTGCGGATACATTGTCACGGATGTATTCCAATGATGCTCCGGGAACCGTTCGTGCTAGGAGTGAATACACTTATCACGATGTGTTGGATGATGACACGTTGCATGTACTCACCTCGCACATGCCTATCCTGACCGGACTTGAAGCAGCTGCTATAGCTCCAACGCGACGTGCTCGTAAGGCTGTAGAGCCTGCTGAGACCGGGCGGCCCGAGACGTCGAAGGAATTTGCTGCCAGAATGGTTGGAAAGTTCGTTCTGAAGGGACCTAGAGAACGAACGGAGGGCGAGGGGTTAGACAAAATACCCGAGAGCACCAAAAACAACTCACACGCTGACGTGGCAATAGACAATGCACACGACGTGTTGAATCCCGGTCCGCAAATGGACCAACACGACTCATTGTCATCATCACCTACAAAAGACAACAATAGCAAACAGACATCAGACAAAGATCAAACAAAGAATAAAGACGTCGAAAGTACCTCTATAGATACAGACGATGCTCTGTTAAATTTAGTGACTAGTGGGTGACTTTCCGTAAGGTTTTTGAATAGAATAATCTGACATAAACTGCTTCTGAGATTGAAATATATAATTTATT
>JASFDA010000616.1:0-10693 GCA_036936965.1 Cystoderma amianthinum
TTTCCAGACCTAATCCAAGGAAAAACCAGATTCCCTACCCCATGACGGCTTTTTCCGGCCCTTTGGGTTTCACAGTGCATGTCACGGTGGACAAACAAGCGGGAGGTGGTGGAGTGATGGACATCGAAGCCCGAGCAACATTCTGCCTTCCAAAGTTCCATTCAGCTGGCAGCGACATCATTCCGTATAGGGAATCCCGGCGAGTCACAGAAGCACATTGCTTCTTTTACCCACGTGCCTTGTGTCGGTACTTGGATGTCTTCCTTTGATGCACTCGGCATTTATAGCTTTATAACTTGTCCTTCACCATCGTCGTAGCTCATCGAAAGCATGTTACAGACGCCGTCTAAGGAGACGGCAGAAAATGAAGCCATTATGGCTAAGGCTCCAGCTAAGGGCACACGATTCTGGCTAGCCATGCTCTGTATCATGTTATCAACTTTTTTAGCGGCTCTCGATACAGTGAGTCAAACTACCCCAGAGATACGTCGATTTTCCCTCACCTAGATATATAGACATCCGTTGCAACGGCCCTCCCCACAATCGTAGCTGATTTGCACGGTACTGAGTTTGTCTGGATAGGATCCGGATACACACTCGCGTCGGTGGCTGCGATCCCTATGTCGGCGCACTTGGCCAACATATTCGGTCGACGACCTATCTTGTTGACTTGCATCCTGCTTTTCGCTCTGGGAAGTGCATTATGTGGAGGTGCCCAGTCAATGGACATGCTCATCGGTGGTCGTGGTGAGTTTTGTGTCCTAAAATGATAATTGGTGTTCATCTCTTCCGAAATTTGTCAGCTGTTCAAGGCGCCGGAGCAGGCGGTATTCTCGCGCTAACGGAGATTATCCTTTCTGATCTCGTTCCGCTTCACGAACGAGGGATGTACCAGGGCATGCTTGGTTCTGTCTGGTCTGTTGCATGTACATTGGGCCCACCGGTCGTGGGTCCTTTTTTCACTTCTTGTTAATTCTCCTGACGGTACTACACAGGGAGGGGCCTTCGCTTCAAGGAAAGACTGGACATGGAGAGGATTATTTTGTAAGATGCTTCTAAACCATTTTGTGATTGCTTTCTCCTAAACCGGTCCTGCAGATTTGAATCTCCCGCTCACCGGCATTGCATTAGGAGCCTGCATTTTCTGCTTGAATCTCAAGGTTCCCAAAAGCAATCTATCTCAGAAACTGGCCAGAATCGACTGGATGTGAGCACCAAAATTTTATATCTTGTGGCCAAAGACTCATGACTCGTTCAGCGGAAATGCGATCATTGTCGCCTCAACGACTTCCGTACTCTTGGGGTTGACATGGGGAGGTGTACGATTCCCCTGGTCTTCGGCCAGAGTCCTCATTCCCCTCATCCTTGGCCTCGCGGGTATAGCATCTTTCGTTGTGTACGAAGCGTTCGTGCCAGTTGAACCCACTGTTCCAATTAGGCTTCTCAGAAATCGAACAAGCATCAGCGGGTAAGTCGACAGTTTATCCGACCATTTCCCCACTTAATGCACAAAAGGTACATCGCCACAGCTGTCCATGGAATATTGGTAGCCGCAGCCTTTTGTAAGTTAGCTTGGATTCTTACGACTCCTGTCATTGTACTTGAATGACTGACTCGCCGTCCGCAGTCTATATCCCAGTCTATTTCCAAGCCTGTAAAGGCCACTCGCCCATCCGCAGCGGCGTCGACCTTCTTCCATACAGCTTTTCTGTTGCACCAGCTGCGATATTCATAGGAGCAACAACCTCTAAGTTTCAGCGCTATCGCATACAGAATATTCTTTCATGGGGCTTTGTCCTCGTCGGATTAGGGTTGCAGACTACCCTTCATGTGGATAGCGCAGTGAGGAATTGGGTTGGATTCGAGTTTATAGCAGGCATTGGATTTGGGATGCTGGTTCGTCTATATCTAGAGCACCTAGGAGATTTTTAACCGAGGCTACCGTGCAGTACGTGGTGACGACCTTCCCTATCCTGGCGCCTCTTCCAGTGAGCGATAATGGAAGCGCGTTGGGACTATTCATCTTTATTCGGTCGTTCTTCTCGGTAAGTTTGCTTTCCTGTTCTTTATTCATTTCAAAAGATACCGACGCGCTCTATACAGGCATGGGGATTAACTATAGGCTCGACGGTTCTCGAAAATCAACTCAAGGTGAAACTTCCAGAAGCATTCATTCAATCGCTACCCCAGGGACTGGAATTATCTTATGGCGCCATTCCTCAAATATCAACACTCGCAGAACCTTTGAGGAGTCAAGTGCGGGATGCATTTTCGGCCTCCTTGGTGGTGCTGTGGCAGGTCCTGTTGGGGATATCTGCCTTGGGGTTATTGAGTACATTGTTGATGAAAGAGGTGCCGATGCAGACAGTATCGGATGAGCGGTACGGCTTGAATGAGCAGGCTAAAGCCGATAATATCACGGCCAATACTGCGTAGTAATACTAATGAATAGATTTCTATACCCTTCAGTTCACAAATCAAAGGCACGATATATTATCCCCCCATAAGAGAGCCGTCCATCCGCGGTTTCTACATATCACCGAATCTCACACAACAAAACTAATGCTAATAATGCCCTATGATCGCTAGGGTAGATATTTCGTATCAAACAGCTATCATATTGATATGTAGATCGTTGTAAGGTAAATCTTATGATGACTCTCAGATTTTTGGACTTCACCTCGGGTTCATCTTTTGTTCCAGATCCCCGTGTCACCTGAAGGCTGTTTCTGGCGCCATAAAGGATATTTGCGAGGTGTCACAGTAATGCTTGAGGATATAGCGCGCTCACCAGCGGCGAAACCTGGTATCCATATACATAGGATCTTAGTTTCTTAGGCCTTCGCCCCGATCCGAGAATATCGGCTATCTGTGAGAACCTCGCCCAAAATAAATATACAAGTCCTAATGGGCCGGCTTGGAACGAACCTTTCGTTGTGCCAAGTTCAAACGGCGGTGCAAAACACCATACATAGTTCAGAATCGACGTGATCTCATTTATTAGGTGCCTCATAGTGCAATCATCACATTTCGGTCCATAACGTGATTGCCGTGATGAGGGCAGGAAGCATATCTTTGGTGTAAGGGTTGACATGTTGACAGGAGACTATATATATGCAATCATTTGGAAGCAAAGTCAAAAAACAATTGGATAGGGAGAAGCTAAAAAAATCTGTGAAGGGGTTGCGACCCCGTCACAGATTCCTATGGGAAGTTATCCAATGGTCCAGTGTCTATATAATCGAAGACTGATCCTCAGTAATCTTACTGTAACTTCGGCGAGAATGTCTCAGCCCGGTGCCTCTCCTCCAGTTACGGCGCCATCGCCCTTCGTTCATGAAGAGAATGCCTTGTTCGTCGGAATTGCCTTCGAAAGCATATTCTACGGTGCGCTTCAATCCTCCCTCGAATCTTTCGTGATCCACTAATTGGTCTTACTACTATTAGGAATCACTTTCATTCTCTACTGCCTGACCGTACGCAATCTATTCCTACGGAGCTCGAAGAAAAATTCTCGGATATTATGGAAGTTGATGGGTTTCTTGACTGTTCAGCAAATTGCTTTCTTTATCGCGGTCGTTTGCAATATCCAATTTTGTGTCCTAGCATTCGTGTACCACCGAGATACGCCTGGCGGTCCGGTAGCCTACCAGATTCTGAATAGTAACGTTGCTCCGGCGTATGCGAGTCTCGCCTCGTTCTCCATCTGTAACTGGTTACAGGATGTTGTACTTGTACGTACTCCTCTTTAGAAAATGTTCTTACAGCTAATTTTTTCAATAGTTATATCGATTCTCGATCATCTACGATAAATGGTACAAAGTATTTGTTTTTGTCTGCATGTTGTTCTTGACTTCATTAGGTGCAAAGCTTACGCCCCTCTATTCTACTTAACTTTGATTGACTGGCCTCCCCGTAGCCTTCAACTTGATCTTGCTAATTCAGCTATCCGGACGTGCGGGATTGCTCAATATCGGCAACAATTTACCTGTCAGCACTATCTACTTCTCATTGTCGGTCGGGTTGAACGTCCTGCTTACCCTCCTAATTGTCGCACGAATTATTTACTGTGCGCGCATGGCAACAACCAACCAGTCCAAGTTGTCCAAACGCTATGTTTCTATTTCGGCAATGTTAGTCGAGTCTGCTGCTCTGTCTGCGGTTACGGGAATCGCCCTCATAATTACTCTACATACAAATGTCGCATCTTCCATAGCCATTGAGTCCCTCTATGGTGCAATGACGGTATGGCCGACTTCTCGTTTAGCCAGGATGTAAATCTCACCCGTATACAGGTTCTGGCACCAGTCCTTATAGCCTATCGAGTCTCCACAGGTGATGCTTGGTCCCGAAACACGGCAAATCAGGCAAGCGTTGGGGCCTTCATTGCAACGTCTGGCGCCGGCAGCCGCACTGCTTTGGGAAGCAGCGGTGACGATATTATTTTGAAGGTCCGAGACGGTTCTAGTCTCGAGTCCAAACCTACCAGCCACATATATCACAAAGATTCTGGGCAGGAAGTTTAAATAATGGACTTTCCTTGAATTGTGTTTAAAAATGGGCTGTACGGAAGAATATTTATTGGAATATTGCAGTGGGACCGCAATTAAAAGGAATCAAAGTTAGAATGAGGACCTTAGATGATAGTAAATCACTGTGATAATATTGGAATGTACCTAAGTTAGATTAAGGCTGGAATATATCAGGACACAGGGAATAGTATAGTGGGTGCTCGCGCCTTGGGTGATAGTAGGTCGCTGTGGTGCTGTATACTGAATCACTGTGCACCGTACCCGGGTGATTTGAATTATTCAATGCCTCAGGAAACCTATGAGGGTCGTCCTCGGTTCGAGATCTCAAGGGATCAGTTTGATTTCATGACAGGGTCCGTGATATTGAGGTCTCTATTTATGCCGAGTCGACGTGATATGTTCTCAGTTGGTCGTTAGTACGCCGAGACTTGTGCACGCCAAGCCGGGCTCAATGACCCACCTTCTCGCGTTGTCTGGGGGCTCAGAAGTAGGGAGTTCTCAGATACTAAATATTGGATTGTAGTTGGCAGATAATTTCTTACTTTCCTTGTGGGTTCATGGAGAATTCCGAGTTCAACTTGATTGAATGGTACGAATTCAGGGTGGCTCAATATAGTTGATTTATTCTATTAGTTGGGTATACAGTCGAACCCCTCTTAACGCATACCCCTTGGTGGACGGTCTATGCCATGCGTTATGGGAGGTTATGCGTTATGAGAGGCCGATTTTGGTGTAAGACCTAGGTTTGGTGGCACCCCCACCCTATGCGTTATGAAGCTATATGTGTTATGAGAGGTATGCGTTAAGAGGGGTTCGACTGTATTACCACAGTGATACATTCACAGGTGCCCCTTTAATCATTCTAATAGCAATTGCTCAGTATAAAGTTTCACGACCGATTTGCTGGGGGTCACTCACGAGTCCAGGTGCCATTTACGACTTTGTGTTCGTGGAAGGCGAGGTAGTTGCTGGAGAGGAAATCATATAGAGTATTCCAGTTGGAACAGCGTCTGATGAACGAAGGTGCACAGCCTTGGCTCTTCAGCATCGAGACCTTAACAACGGGCTCCTCGGTGGCATCCGCAGTACACTGAGTGAACATTCGTAAATAATTCAAGCAGTGTCCTACATGTCCATCCAGCATTGTTGTCTGTGTTGTTTCGTTTAACGCTCTACTGAGAGCGGACATGCAATGTAGCTCGTGGAACATCGAGACTGCGAAGACGCGACGATCTGGTCCGAGACGAACGAAGCCCCCATTGCGGGTATCGGTAGACTTGTTCCAGATTTCCCCCGCAACCGAGGTGTTGAGGGCATAGCGAACTGAGCAGTCGAATGTGGCTTGTACTTGGTCTAGGTGCACAGGCAGCTTCACGGGGTAGTCTTTGTCAATGTAACCTGCCAGAGTTCGAGTGAGAATAGAGATGAAAATCAATTTAAATGTCACATACTATATTTCGTTTTCCCAATGCTACATAAGGAGGTACGTGAGACGATGAAGGCAATATTGAGGATTAGAATGGTGACCCATCCTCGCTGAGAGAGCATAGTTTCGGTATAATAGGGGAGCCGACTAGTGCTGGTGTGGTCTTATCCTGGGCAGTGGGCACATGTCACCTGGGAGCCTCATCAGACTGTTCTGATTTTGGTTTCAACCTGACTTGATTACTTGGCTGTAAAACGCAACTTGAAATAAAGATACAGGGTGACTTGTATATGGACTATGTCACATAAGTTCATCTCGGGATTTCATTGATAAATTTTTTAAACTGTGGCGATGCTTCTATCAATATGATCGAGAACCTACCTGGGTTCGTGGCCACGGACCCAGATATAAATAGATAAGTTGCTTAGATCGTTGTCAATCCGTTGATGGTCATTTGCGAGTAAGCCAATCTAAAGCCAATCCAACAATTCCACTCACTCAATCACTACTATTGGAGCAAAATCGTTGCGATCAGCTAGGGATGTCAACGAAACTGTCAGTGTCGATGATGCTCCAAACTTCAATATATTCAGCTTTGGTTTTAGAACGCTGTTTTCGACGTCTTGGATGGATTTTTGCAGCCTTTTTTCATAGCGCATCAACATTCGCTGTCAATAAGCTATTGTAGGACAGAAGAATGCTCTATGGTTCGATCTTTCTCATGCACGTCCCGGCAACAACGCATTCCAGTCCCTACACACATACTCTCCTGGTAAACCAATTACGTGCGGAGGCTTGGAAAAGCCCACGGTCTCCAATCGAGTATCGGCGGCGCACAAGATTGATTGATGAATATACTCCATGCAGTGCTGAGCCATTTCGGGGGTTGCATGGTATAGGTACTCCTGGCGTATGACGGCGAGGCATTGGAGTTGGTGGATCATGGCTATCGAAGAAAACTCTCCATCTTCACCGACGGGTGGAGCGAGACTTTTCCATTCCTCGTCTGCTGTGCTTCCTCTCATCATATAATGTTGAGAGTTGTCGATCCACATGCCTACTTTGGGGAGCTCTTGGGTGGATGCTTTAACCTGCAGCTCTGCGAGGTAGAGTTTACATCAAAAAATTGAACGCTCTCAAAAAATACTTACCAGGCGTAAATGGAGTACTTGGCCTACGATTTGTCAATAAAATTAACAGGACGACAATTGCCATGAGTGCGGCAGAGCCACATCTGAAGCGATGGCTGGAGAGGCTGCAAATGGTGGACTGCATGGTGAGCTTGGGCATTAGGTAAATCTGTATAATTCTTATCCGAGATCTTAAATGGTACATATCTGACAGCTGCAGAAACTCAAAGTCTCCAACCATCATAGTAACCCGATGACTGAAATGGAAACCTGATGTGTCTATACGTTTCAACTGCACAACTAATGGAAGCTGTCGATGAAGCGGAAACCGACTATTCCGGGAGCGTATCGTACATCTGAATCTAACTGGCACTGCATAGGCAGTGATGATCCCCGTATGTACCATGTGACAACGAAACCGATACCATATCTCAGTCTGGCTCACAACTCTTATATTTTCTCATATCAGTTCAACGACCAGTGGATCAGCACAGAACTATCATACATTTGCCCCCATAATTGAACATGCAATTTTTCAGACGGCGCGACTACCGCGCCATTGTTTCCGACTCCGACCTCAACGATGAGGACGACATTGAAAGTTGGTCCTGTTGGTTTATATGTGAAAATATCCAATGACCATTATTATAGAGAGCCCCTCGTCGGCCGCTTCAATGTCAAAGTTGTCGAAGATAGCAACTTTCCTTGCAATCACATGCACAACCTTCAATCTGGTGTACCTAGGGTACATGGCGATACCATATATCCTGCATAGAGAACTAGACTTGGCCTCCCTCCCTCGTCCCAATCAATTTATTGGGCTTGAAAGGATCAACTATACTAAGCACGCCTTCCCGAATGTCAAGATAGCAACATTCGCCGGCGTTATTGCTCAAATTGATCGCAGCCGACCGAGGTTCGTTTACCCCGTGGATCCCCGTCGCAGGTCTACATATTTTGGGACCGTATCACCGGAAGATCAGAACGTCTTGGCGACTAACCAGGCCCGTTCGCTCTCTACATCCTTATATTTACCAGTGACGCTGACCGATGCCTTCAACAGATCTCAACTATTATGCAATTCAGAACTCGAGATTTCGGGATGGAATGGTGCAAGCTGAAGCTAGCTCTGCCCGGCAGTGCCCAGTATGATCCGAGTGACCCAAATAACGAAGCAGAGCGCGAAAGGAACTGGTTGCTGGAGGGCGATACGAGCGACCTAGAAGTATGGGAACTTGAAGCCTCACACTGGATTGACCCACGGTACCTTTCGTATAATACTCGTCCTCAGCGTAGAGGCCACATTTTCAGCTTCCGGGTGCAGCCCAATAGCACTCATGTATCGCGGGAGGTTCGTTGCCCTGCTGACAAGATAGCGACGTTCGAGATATTCTGTGTTAGCCCTGGGTGCCGGGTTGACATCTGGCAGAATAAGCTGCAGCCGCCGATAGGTTCGTTCGAGTACCGTTCTGTATCATTTTCAGAGGCTGATTTGAGCATGAAAGGATTGTTCCTCGAGCAAAGATCATCTCTATGATTGCGAGGGAGAGCGCAGGCGGAAATCTGGCACAAGTTCAGGCTGAAGTGTTTTGACGTCGTATTTAAAATTTTGTTGTTGTATCCGCGTTTTGCTAACTACATGGAGACTGGTTTCGAAACTTGTCGCTTCATAATATTACGGGCACAGGAAAAAAGCCATGGCACCTCTCGTGGCACCAGTGCCTCCCGTGAGCCACACACCCGTGCACAGACCCCCCAGCGTATCACACGGCCGTTTATCACGTCCTCAAGCTGAGGCTCTCCATTGTATCATACACCTGTGCAGGACTTCAGGTGTCACATCAGTGCTCAGGGACTCTTGTTGCATGTTGCAGTCTCAGTAGCCTATATAGCTTCCATAGTCCATAGCATGGGTAAGTACAATAATTGAATAGTGAATTGAAAAAAGATTTGGTCCGAGATTCAGATCGGACATTGCCGAAGCAAACATTGCGGGGTTGATCAGCGCGATGTTTGCATATTCGCACGCTTTCGTCTCTGCCTTCGTTGCCTTCGACATCGCTAAGTCGCGCCTCTCTTGTAAGTACTTTCCCCTTTATTATTCCATATATACATGCGAAATATGTCAAGTAGTAATAATGAGAAACTCTGCATGATATGAGGCATAAAAGTCTCGTTAACAACGAACCATATATTGTATAACTGTATGTACCATAAATTCTGAGCGCCTCAGCATATGAACACAACTGATGAAAATATTGGCAGTAACGTAGCGGATCCTGATGCCGACAACAAGAATGCATGCTGCCTCGAAGAAGTCGCGCTCCGTCAATCCATTCATTGATCTCGAAGCGGCGGTGGATAATGACGAATCGGGGTACGATGTTGACGACCTGGAACTAGAGGGTACGTATGGCGCAATAATTGAGGTAATCGCTTACCTGAATGCCTGTAGATGCGTTTATTGATGACGTCGTCGAGCCGGGCACGGAGCCTTGCTTCAATCCCTCCATTTTCCGTCAAAATTCAAACAAAATGGAGGATGCCATGAACAGCCTGTTAGAACGAGCGTTATCTGCAGCGAAATCGTGGGGGGGTCACCCAAATTCAGCAGGTCCTCTGCAAACATACCAGGCCTTCGTTTCCCTTCCGCGTAAGGATGATTATCCTATTTACCGAGTAGCTTGTCGGGTATGTTTTGAGGTTTATTCAGCTCAAGTGTCCCGCTGAATTGTTTCACCAGATAGGAACTGAAGAAATTATCATCGCATCTCTATTAAACACGGCGGATGAAACACACCATTTACGGGCTGCTTTCACGCGGGGCTCATTGCGGGGGAGTGTATATGTGGAATGCTTGATGAAACCCGCCTTAATTTGTTTACTACAAAGGACACCAGGGGTCGTGAACACCCAAAAAGGGCTCCACTATCAAACCCTTGATTCCTCAGAATACCCCCATATTTTATCAATAAAAAGTCTTACGCGGGATATTGTCATCCACAAGTGGATTCACATCACGAACGGGTTATACCGAGGCGACATTGGCCTTATAGTTGGATCGCACTCTTGGGGTAGCACCGTTCTCCTGGTCCCTCGAATTCCATCACTTCCTGCAGCCAATGTACTCAAAAGAAAAGCGACGACACTTAGACCAGCTCCCAGGTTATTCGACCCACAAAATTATCCTGAATCATTAGGTTACAAAATCTCACAAAACACGGATAGCTCATACATTATGGGGCGTTTATCTTTGGAACATGGACTACTTGTTAGGGAGTTCGATTATCATAGTACTTTATCTGACGTCAAGGACATGCCTTCTGCGACTTTTTTTGCCTTCTTGTCATGTGGCCATCCGGCCGTGATTATTTCAACCTTACCTCGCCCTCAAGAATGGTGCTTTGAACGAGATGACGCAGTCATTATCTGCTCTTCCAAGGAGCAAGGTTTATTCCAGTCTGCTCAGACTGACTACGCTGAGATTGAAACTGAGGGAGGCCTTCAGTGCATCCCTTGGCATGATATAATCAAGAATATCACTGTTGGATGCTTCGTGACAATAGAAAGTGGGACGTTTAGCGGGAACTCGGGTTGGGTCATTG
>JASFDA010000617.1:0-10685 GCA_036936965.1 Cystoderma amianthinum
AAAATGAAATAGTAATTTAGAGTATGCGACTCAAAAGTCCGTCATACAGAACAATGTAAATTAAAGAATACAATCGTAAGGGTAAGTAACACGTCCAAGACTCTTGTTCTTGGACTGAATTTAAAGAAAGGGGTGTAAAGAATTGACAAAGAAGGTAGAGCCCGCAGAAGCTCACATGAGCCACCTTAGTCGCGGACTTTGAATTAAGCAGTCAAACTTTTATCCATCTACTATCAGAACTAACAAGGCGAGCGAAAAGGTCATCTCGTTCTCCCACCCATAGAAATGTCTCTTCGAGTTCCGTTTTCTGGCCATTTGATCCCGCTGAATCTGTTGACCATCGGATGTTTAGGCCCTTAAGCATGCCTGTCTTCTTAACGCCTCGTATTGACGATAAGGGGATTGTTAATTTTGCATTTTTCGAGAGCAAAGGAGAGAAATAGAGCATAGAGGAGGATATTGTAATTAATCCTGGAGTTGAAGAATACTGAGCGGGATAAGCTAAGCTACGATCAGTGCCATGCCATACATAAATAAGTTGTTACAAAGCAACTCACAATGAGTGTTGGTATTAATACTAGGATGACCATTTGCAACCGCCTGAGAAATTGTTGAATCACGAGGAGGCCATAAATCGCGCTGAGGAGACTGAAATAACAATCAACGATCATGGGCAAGAAGATGAATCTAATACCTGTTGATTGGTTAATAAACGTTTTCCATCTATTGCAAGTGATTTCCCCAATACCACACGATCACTCCACTTCTTCCAATCAAAAGACTTATCCTCTGACTGATCTTGTGCATGTCCAGATCCATTCATCTCTCGCCCTAGGGTGTCCAGGCTACCTGATGTCTGGGAACGATTCTGTTTCTTGGTCTTCGTCGGCTTGACGTCTAGTCCGAGAGCGATGCGTTGTGAAATCAACTGCATCGCATATTCGGCATCTGTAGGTACATCAGAAAAGGCAGGAGGGATTCTGAATAATCAATGAGAAGCGCAGAATTGGGATAGAGTGAAGGACTAACCTTGCCCGCTCAGATGGAGGAAGGGCAGCAATAATAGGAACAACATGCCAAAATACAAATCCAGCGATGAAGTAGGCTAATTTACTGAGTATTCTAGCCGGTACCAGTACTGTCGTGACAAAAAGAAGAATTAAGGCCTGATTTTGAATTTTGAGGTTAAAACATCGCAAATAACGTGAGAAACTCACAAAGCTATATGTGCGAGATGAAGCAGGACGACGCCATATAAAGATACTACTGAAATATTATATCACGTAGTTGATATAGCGGAGGATGACTAACTTCTTCACTTTTTCATGTAGATCAGCAATTTCACTCATTGCATTAAGTACAAGACACTTTATATCTCGCGTGTCTTCACTGTCATCAACGTCATCCAAGATAGTTGTATCCTGCTGCGGATTGGGTTCAGCGGTTTCGTCGTCTGGGGCTGAGTTTCGTTGGTCTTTCTTGTCCCGTCCGAGATTTTTAAGTTGTGACTTTTTTGGTTGATTGATAACTTTAAACATTCTCCATATCTCTTTCACGCCAAATGTGGATGTTGCTGCTAGTCGGGATGATAATTTATCACCAAATTCTTCTGCACGCAGAATTTCTGCCCGATGCTGCCGCAAGTCTCTTAGGCTTGGGTATGGAAAGAGTCTTCTCCTGGCCAAAGAACAAATAATACGGAAGACAAGAGCAGGTAAAATCAAGTCATACCACCACAATATCCAAAACAGCTACACTCAAGAAATTAGCGAAGGATCACGGCAGCGTCATCCGAGCGTACCACGCAGTATCGACCAC
Organism: Cystoderma amianthinum; assembly: GCA_036936965.1. Taxonomy (NCBI): domain Eukaryota; kingdom Fungi; phylum Basidiomycota; class Agaricomycetes; order Agaricales; family Squamanitaceae; genus Cystoderma; species Cystoderma amianthinum. The sequence continues at coordinate 1,819 of JASFDA010000617.1, forward strand.
TTGTCATTGGATCTTCCCAGGTAGCAAGTCTGGTGAGGCGAGCAAAAAACGGACCATATACAGGTAGAACAGCGAGATATAGTCGTTGAGTTGTCAGGCGTAACCGCCCAAGAGTAAAAGGCGGTGCGGGTGGACGAGGAGGAGGGAGGATCGATGAAATATATCCCTAGATTAGCCCTTAATGAGATATGAATAGAATTTTTTTTCACACTTACGCTAGCTATCGTTTCGGACAAGGTAAGGCCAGTTGATTGAGGATGACCTGATGAGGTAGCAGAGGGTGGTATATCTGTTATACCTCCCACAGGTGCCGAGTTAATTCCCTCGTAAATTTGGGTTGTTGATAAGTTGCCATTATTTGGTAGCTCTGGAAGTCGAACTTCTGTAACAAGCTGGCATGATTGTGAGATAAAGATATATATATATACATATAAGCTGCATGCTCACGGCAGAGAACAAGTGAAGAAAGCGATCGATTTCTTCATTCTCATACGTTTCTCGTAGTTCTTTTTCCGTAAAGTCATGCTCTATTATGGATGCATCATCGTTATCTGTTAACAATGTGGCTGGCTGAGGAGGGTCGTCCTCAACAATATTTGGTGCCTCAAGAGGCAGGAATGGCACTGTGGATGATGGGTGACGGGGAGGAGCAGAAAAACGGCGTTGGGCTGAGTTAGATTCTGTTGCAGAGGTGGACATGTGGAGAAAGGCAGTTTCATGACTGAAATAGGACTACAAAATGTTCCTTGTGCTGCAGTTTCTCCTCGATGCGGTCATAGCTCAATATCCAGTACACGATCATGTGACGGGCGCGGTTAGGAAAGTATTCACCTACAAGTTTATCTATGTTTGGCGTTCCAAACTAACATTTTACCACTACTACGCTGCTGCAAGAATGGCTGATGCAGGTCTGCTTGGATGGGCCAACTCCATCTGTTTGACCATGGCAAGCGATCCAGGTCGCCAGCTATTCAAGGATCAGATCCAAACTCATGGTTTTCTCTTTCTCGACGATTATCTGGACAACATCTTGTCCGGTTCAAAGCAGGAGTAAGAAGGGTTCCTCTAATCTCAAGTAATTCTAATTATTTCTATAGTCCTCTGATAGAACTAGTTAAAACGCCTGGACGCAAGAAAGCGGTTACGAAGAAACTGAAACTCAACTCGAAATTAGCGAACGTTGTTACGTTGTCTTTAGAGGTATTGCCTTAGTTATTCATAAACTAGCCGCATTTCGAATAATACCTTTGCAGGCCGATCCAGAAAAAGAGAATGTCAATCCGGTAAACAGTTTTCATAAGGCGCTCCTGGAAGCGAAGGCCGGCTCCTCAAATCCTGTGGCCGATTCAACCCCAGGCATGCAGTCCCTGGTTCTCGCCACTCGCGGAGCGTTAAATTCTGTGCCGCAGAACAGTGTTGCTACTAGACCTGCTACCGATATCGACACGTTCAACTCCTCTGTCATGCTTGAGTTTAATATTACACCAGAAACACATGCAGCGCTCCTTGATGTGATACCCAGGTCTGACCAGAATGAACTTTCTGTTATAGCTGAGGACGACGAGGGGCCAGAGCGAAGTCGTAATTCGATCAACCCCGCAATACCAGACGTTTTTGTTAAAGAATTGGCGGACAAAGACATACGAGGCAACATAACACCTCGATCGTCAACGCCTGGGGCTGTTCGCAAGGAAATGTCTCCTGAGCTTGATATGGGCTCGCCATCCTCTGCAGATACTTTCCATTCTGTGCCGCTTGACTCTCCCATGGTAACAGATAGGCGTTTATCGTCCCCCAAACTATTTACAGCTCTCGATAGTAACAACACGGAACCCCTATCAGACGTACGATCCATTACAGAAGGCGAAATTTTACATGAAAATACTGTGACACAATTACTACCTAGCCCATCCGAAAATTTTACGACTGGAATCTGCGACGTGAACGTACCCCTTCATCAGGTAGATGATACAACAACCCTGCAACTCCCAATCAAAGCGATGTCCTTTCCTGTTCTTCCGGAACCAATGCCACTACGTAAGTCGATGCGTGCGCCTCGCGATCCGTCCATGGGAACAGCTCTATCAAATGCAGCTACACCCGGGGCTGTTGTCACTGGAAAGCGAACGTCGTGGTTGATGAAGGCTCGAGAGGTCAAGGCGTTGGAAGGTATACACAAGAAAGTTAATCCGTCATCAGGCGCCAATGGTAACATGTCGCGTGGGTCTGATTCAACACTGACGGGTGGCACCAAACGGAAAAGCGGGGATATGGCGACGTTCCCGGATTATATAGAGCAGGCGGATGTGGAGCGTCCACAGAAGTCTATCAAAATTATTGAGAGCGATGTAGCACCACTGATGGGAAAGCATTCTGACGACAAAACTGCAAGCCAATTTGCACCTGTTGAAGCTATTGCAGATGTTATAGAATCAATTACTCCTATCCCACCCTCTTCCACTCTCGATCCAGAAGGTGTACTCAATCAGCTGAAGAAAAAGGTAGAAGGCCTTGGTTCTCGAGTTGGCAAAAGTATGGGGAAAAGTCTGGGTGGAAGCGCTGCAAACGCATTGGCTGAAGCGAAAGCTGCAGCTGAAGCCAGAATTGCAGAACGAAACAACAAAGACGAGACGATGACGATGGCAATATCTCCCAAGTTCAAGACCACGCCTCAGGTCCAAACTATTACGGAGTCTGTCATTATCGAGTCTTGTCATCCAGAGACTGAACATAGGCTTAGTATAACTGATCTATTCCCTACGGGGGGCAAAGTTAAGGAGAAACATAAGTCTCCTGGAAGGGCCTTCCAATCACCTTCTTCGGGAACCTCTATTGAGACGCACAAAGCGAATGTCGCTCGCGAAAGGATATCAACTACACCTCAACATTCACCGCCCACTAGCCATTCAAACAGCTTCATACCAGCTGGTCCTGTCTTTAACAAACCGCCCCCTGTATTTGTTCCACCTGCAACTTATACGAAACCAACTCTTGCAACAACTATTGGAAAGGATTTTTCGTTCAATCTTTCCTCTATTCCTGCCTTCTCTATTCCTGCAACGTCGACAACGTTGGGCTTAGGTACGCTAATGCCATCCTCATCGAAACTAAATCTGCCGCCTCCACTGAGCGCACAATCTACCTTGGAAAGTATAAGGTCTGAACCCATTTTCGACGATCCAGATGATATTCCCGCTTGGATGCCGAGTACTCAGGAGACTGACTACTCGACCCCTTTCGGCACCCAGTCTCAGCCGTCACAAAGCCAGCAACCCATCATACTTGATGAAGATGATAGCTGGCCAGTGGATGATAAACTTACAGAGGGTGTTCAGTGGACCTTTGGTGGCGGTGGTAGTAAAGAAGATAGCATGACGTGGAGCACGCTGCCTTCCCAAAGTCAAAGGGCAGATACAAACACATTTTCTAAGGGTCGGGCATCACCCGCAAGAGAAGGACACAGTCGAGTGATTCCTGGTGCTTTCGACGTGGAGATCGATGATGATGATGACGAACTTATTGCTCACGACAGCGAACTGGAGGAATTAGTGATGGGGTCGGGGAAGGAAACCGTTAATCTCATTATTGTAAGTGTCTTGTTAATATTTTTACCTTTATTCACGTTCGTCGTCAGCCTCAGCCGACGCGTAGCCCCAGCCAGATGTCCATGGCTTCTTCCATGTCTTCAACTACGCAAGGTGGTTTCCTTGGTCAGGCCTCTAAATTAATCAGTAGCGCATTGGGTACAAGTAAGAAGGGAAAACCTGAAGTCAAAAAAGTATTACAAATGGCGGCAGTTGCAGCTAAGAAGGTACATCTCTTGCCCTGTCTGTATGGCTCTTTGCGACTGAGACTATGCAACCTTTAGCAACAAGAAGAGTCCGATAAAAAAGCAGCCCGCCTAAAAGAAATGGACAACCGTCGGCAACTCGCTATACAAAGAAAAGCCGAGGAAGAAAAAGCAAGGACACAGGAACAAGAGCGTAAGTTGAAGGAAGAAGGGGAACGCCGTAAGAGGGAACGAGAAGAGAATACGGATAAGCGACCTCTGAAACCGACAGGAAGTAAAAAGGTAAGACAAATGCTTCTTGAGACTATCCTTTATTTAATTTCGTTCTAGGATGAAGAGCCGGCTAAAAAACGCAAAATAGAGCTAGAGAAGAAACCCGAAGTGAAAAAATCGGTGTCTGCACTCCCTACGAAGACGTTATTCAAGCCATCTCTTAAGCAACCGGCTGCATTGGTTTCTTCAGCAGTTTACAATACCTCAGCACTAACGATTCCCTTGACCACACCCGCTACGAAACAAATTGACACGGTGAAGTCTCAGAAATCTAATCAACCAAGCTCCATCCTCAAAGGCAAAGCGAAAGCAGCTAGTCAGAGTCCTGTTCTGGAGGACGATATTTCACAGCCGTCTCAAATTGTTCAGACCCAAATGGCTGCACGTGCAAAGGCCCAGATTGAGGCGGCCAAACAAACCGAACCCATAATCTCCAGCGAAAGCATTGAACTTCCGGATATCAATAGCGAGTACTCAGACTCTGACGACGAAGATAGGAAACGGACATTCAATCCCCCAGAATGGGCCCAATCGCCCGAATTGCGGCAAGCTTTGGAGATCCAAAGCACTATTAATCCTGATGACATCTTTGGCGCCATTCGACCTTTGCGAATGGAGGAGTTATTCAAGACTAGGACCAGTAGATTCCGTGCCAGAACAAGTTCCGCAAACTGGACTGGGACAGATCGGCTCACTGTTGACGAAGAACGAGAGTACGCCAGACGAATGGGTTTCAAATAGGGGAGTTTTGAAACAACGTTATTTTTCCCACTTGTACTTTACACATAATATATATTTCAGTTGTGGCTTTCATCACGCTTTGATCTCTTAAGAAGCTTTGCATAGGGCCTTGTGGCGTGATCCCCAGTCTTTGTTCTAGTAAATGTTAGAACATGAATTGTGCATATAACAGGGCTAAAATCAAGTGCTCCATTGAACATACCTGGCAAAATGGGGAGCAATAGTAAACAGACTATATTAATATATCTCAGCTGGAAATGTGAGCAAAGTAAAAACTTACCTTGCACTTGCTACATTGGCGAAGCTGTTCTTTTTTGAATAATTGTCCGGAGCACTAAGTTACGTCAGTAAAGTATGCCATTTGTCCATATTATACTTAGCATACTCGATAATGACCACAAACCATGTTATCAGGTGAACCGAGTAGCCTGGTCTCTCCCGCCGTTTTCATATCTCCTCTCATTTCCATGAGCTGAGCGAGGTTTTCGCGAGATACAGCGGCGTCGAAGGGTGGTCCTGTTGAGCTTCGTATTTCAATCGCTTTTCTGAGATTCAGCTCAGCGTCATCCAGTCTGTTCAGCTTCATATAAAGCTCTCCAAGGGCATTTCGCGTCAATGCGGTGGTGAGGGCGTTTGCTCCTATGTGCTGCTCCTTGATTGCTAAGGCTTCGAGATGAAGCCTTTCTGCATTCGTTAAATCACCATTGCGCTCGGCCTGCAGGGCTTCATTGTTGAGATCAGCAGCCGAAAATATACCCGTTGCTTGACCTAGAGTCGGGTTGATAGTTACACTGGTGTTCATGTCGAAAAAAGTCTTTGCACATATAATTAAGAGTGAGACTTTGTTCAGCTTGTTGGACTCAGATTGAAATAGCGCATGACGCACGTGACTTTGAGTTGAGCCACTGTGACCTTGGGCTTTGATTGACTTTCAAGTTGAACACCAACGACGATCTCCACTCTCATTTTAGTCTAAATCACTGTGGCATTCAACCTCGCCTCCCTTCGCCGCCCCTCCCTATGTCCTCTTCATCGTCATCATCGCCCGAAATTGCAGCTGCTAAAAGCGCCGATCCTACTCCCCGGTTTTCCTACAAAGACTCTTCTCATGATGAAGTTATGGAAGAGCTTTCAAGGTGCGTAGTTTAAGTATCTAACCCAGTATTTGCCATGCATTCTATTTCAGTCGTTTCATCCTCAATCTTCCAGAAGATGAGCTTGCATCCCTAGAACGTGTATGTTTTCAGGTTGAGCAAGCGTGAGTCGATTTTTAAAAATTCCCCAATGATTCGCTCAAATTTTTGTAGTCACTGGTTTTACGAGGATTTTATAAGAGAAGAAAATCCCAAGTTTCCTTCCCTTCCTTTGAAAAAGTTTTCCGCCATGCTATTTCATGCTTGTCCCCTTCTACACCAATGGAGCCACGATCACGAGCAAGCTTTCAACAATTTCATGCAATATAAGACACGCGTTCCTGTTTGCGGGGCTATTATGCTTAACGATACTTGGGAAAAGGTAACGCACCTACATGTACACAATATATTTTGATTAAGTATTCCTCCAGTGTGTCCTTGTGAAAGGTTGGAAGTCGTCATCTGGTTGGGGTTTTCCAAAGGGGAAAATCAATGAAAGTGAACCGCCACCAACTTGTGCCATACGAGAGGTGTGGGATACTCTCGGTTTCTTACTTTTTTCTCAACGTCATTTTGCAGGTCTTAGAAGAAACCGGATATAACTTAGCAGGACAGCTAGTCCCTCAAGATGTCATTGAGATGTCAATCAAAGAACAAAAAATTTCTCTTTTCATTGTTCCTGGAGTTCCAGAAGACTTTCCGTTCAAGACCAAGACCCGTAAAGAGATCAGTGTATGTGTGCCAGAGCTAGACCTGTGAAGGTTGCTGACTTCAATGCGACAGCGGATTGAATGGTTCAAATTAACAGATTTGCCAACGTGGAAACGAAATAAAGCAGCTCCGGGGCGATTCTATCTAATATCACCGTTTATTGGGTATGCTACTTTATTTCTTGTCTCGTCCGTTTCGTTCATTCCTTAAAGTGCCTTGAAAGCATTCATCAATGAACGAAAGCCTCGGACTACCCCTCGGAAAGCGGGGAAAGTGAAGAAAGCTGGTGGCAACAGACCTCAACAAGACCAAGTCAATTCAAACGAGGATGATACTTTGTCTCAGTCGACTGGTGATCTACGGACTCAAGTCATGGAACAATCGTATGCATTAGGGACTCAAGTCAACGGTCACAAGGACACTGATGTTTCAATTGATCCTCATTTTGCTCGTTTACTTTCATCACTCACAATGTCAGCCTCCACACCCCTGCCAGTTGAACCGAGTTCCGACAAAACGCCAACCATGAGTCAGCAAATGCCCATTCCAATCGATAAATTGACGACTCCTTCAGTTACACGAAGCTATCACAATGACTGGTCTGCTTCTGCCCCTTCTCGCCTTCCGAATGGGTCTCCAAACCCTATCAGAGTCCCAACTCCAGGGAATCAAAACACCCCGTCTTCGCGTCTCTTCTCAAACGTTACTCCCTTGCCTTTACACTCTTCAGAGAATAATTCTCGTGATGCAAAAAATGCGCTTCACCCCGTAGTATCGCCACGGGTGAGTCCCACCGTGCGTAGAGCAAGCACTGCCGATATTTCCCCCTATCTTTCTCGACCAACGGAAAACCCTACGTCGGCCAAGACACTACAACAGATTGCCTTGCTAGAATCTGTCGCAAATGAAGCCGCCATGATGACACCCTTCTTAAACGCTCCAGCTCCTAGTGATTCCAATGGCGTCACTCCATTGACTTTAGCCCCGTCACATAATCTGAATAATCATCGTGTCCTATATTCGTCTGCACAGAAGATGATGGGGCCTGCTGGCATGCCTTCCCTTGGCGTTGTACAAAACCCCGCTCAAATAAATTATGACCCATATCAAGTCAGATCTAGAACCAGTCAAGCGTACCATCGCCACAATCTTCATCCTGCTACTGTTAGTATGAATCAGACTCAGTTGTTTTCATTGATGAATGGGGCTAATGCCCTTCCGCCCCCTACACACCAAGGATTTTATCCTCCAACTCCCCGTGGGATACAATACCCTGCTTTCCATAACCCGGCCCCTGTCTTACCTTTTCGCGGACTCTCTCATAATCTAATGCCACAGCCATCTCAGTCAATGGCACATAACTCGCCATACCCAGCCCATGGCGTTTCAGGACCTATTCCTCTGCAACCCCCTTCAGTTCAGAACAATCCTCCTCGACCTAACCCTTTGCTCTCAATATTGAATGCAACGAGGCCGACCTGAGCAGGAATAGCCCCTTAGGCCATTGAGTACCTTTTAGGTTTGGCGCAAGTCACTATCGTTCAGTTGTTTTTCTCCATTCCTACTCATCTTGTTGGTTGATTAAATAATATATTATTCCAGTATCGCAGTTTGTATTACTGAGCATCTCACAATCATGTATCCTTTCTTCCACTTGTAGGCATTGTTTAGTAATTTACTGTAAATACGAACTACATGCTGTTTTCATGATCTGGATACTTACTAGTGCATACTGTGAATGAGATTCGCGCATGAGCCTAGAGTCAGCCTAGAGGCTAGAAGACTGATTGGTGTCCCATACCAGATGTCATCGGAGTACTTTCCGGATCCATAAACTCGGTTCTGAAGCACCGCATGTCCGAAGAACAGCATGGTCATGGCGTCGGAAAGGCTATAGCTCCGTTCCGCCCCATCAGCACTGGTAGGATAAAATGGCGTATATGTAAGGGTTAGTTGTCAAAATTACATTGGGCAACAATTTTGTTAGCTCATGTCCAAGTCTAGACTGGTCGCTGTTAGTGGGTACGTTGAGCTTCAACTTGCCATTCAGCTCGTGACTCATTTTGAACTTGAACTACCTGGTGCCCAGAAGATATCAATTAAGCATTGATGAGTTCAAGCCAAAGATGATAAAATACGTTCGGCGTAAACGTGGATTCCAAGGGTAGGGAGCGTTTTCGGAGGCCTCTGGCCCAAGCATCAATTCTCGGCCCCAGCCG
>JASFDA010000618.1:0-10679 GCA_036936965.1 Cystoderma amianthinum
AGCAAAATCCAGGATCCACGGTATTGACGATGATAGGTGCGCCGCGCAGACTGTCATTCAGGGCATGAATGAAGAAGACATTTGTTGCTGTTTGGAAATTAGTTTCCTAGAGAAATCACCAAGCGAACGATTGCGAACCCTTGGAGTCCGAATATCTCAGCTTCATTATCCTAAAGAAGTAGCCAAATGGTTATACATGAGTCATTTTTGAAAGGGAAGGATCCTTACTTTGGCGTACAGTAGTCCTTGCTGCCCAACGTTTTCAACGGATTTTCGCTATTTATCAAACTTTTATCGAATCGACAACTGAAATGTACCAAGGGAACACTTTGCATTGATTATCACGTCTCGTCTAGGTCATCTGACACTGGCCATGTCAAAGGAACACTCGACAACGCCGCGTCTTGTCGTTGTTTCGAGCGAGGTTTATTCCACAGACGGTCGCAGCAGTTCCTCAACACCCTTTCCTCCCTCCCTCCCTCCCTCCCTCCTCGACTCCCCGTGATCAAAATGGAATGAATAGAAGCCATTAGTCGATCTCTGGCCAGAGCATGAGTACTCCCTATAGCACGTTAAATAGACTTTGAAAGAGCGTAAAGATTCATCCTACCAAAAACTTGAAGTTTCGTCTTTTCGTATTCTACGTGATCGTGAAGATAAACGCTCCTACGCAGCATATCAAGAAAACACATCCAACATCCTAGTGTGTTGCTTACGTGGCATAGGTAGAAGCTAACGTTATAAGCTAGAACGGGATGATCCGTTTAGTATGCTATGATAGAGTCAATAGAGATATACACACCTCGATTAATGGGTAGTAGTAAATAGGTCGTTGGTTGGAGAAACCCGACGCGAAGCAGTTCGGTGCGCCGAACTTTATGGGGTCGTCTGGTGGCGCATGTAATAACGATGAGAACCCAATGTATGGGGTGGAATAGTTGCTTTGGTCTGGGTGACCCGTTTTCGTAGATAGAGACAAACTTCAAGGATGACGGCGACGCGGAAAGGTGTGACAAAAATGGACTGAGGCTGAAGGACTGTGCCAATGGGGGGTGGGGGCGTAAAGAGGATGAGTGTAATCCAAGACTTGAGGGCGTTGGTCAAGTCAGTTATCGACTGCTTCTCTAATCATGGTAAACGTAGATGTTACACCGGCGTTGTTCCTTCGAGCAGGTCATTGATGCTGGGAAACATCATTCATGAATACGATGGAGTCGGATAGCTTGTGCAAGTACACAAAGTCGAGTTCCACACCTCTTCATGGTGCTCGACACAGTGATTGAACAAACCGGGGTGCGCAAGTGCTGGCGCGCAAACCAACAGAGGGCGTCTAAGATCCGTAGCGAAACTTTACTCTGGCCGTTAAATAGACCCAAGACTCAACACTTGCTCAACACAGTAAAAACACAGAAAATATGCCGTCGTGGCAAACTTATTTCTGTGAATCGGCCATTGCCGACAGCAGCAATCAGTGGCATCAGTGATAATCCTATTCATAAGTAGGTACCAAGAGTTCCCTGACCCCCCGCAAGTGGATCAGACTCACGTAGCGTTGGCGGGAACTATATGGCAGGATTTTGATTTTGATCGATTTATAACCTTCGATCAAATGCCATTGTAATTTGTCACCCAGCCAGTTATTCGAAGGCTCCGTGAACTATTCAGTTGTGGCCTCTTATTAAATCAAATTTATTTACATCAAAGTAGGTGTCATAGTAATCATGTGGTCCATAGAGGCGAAAATATCCCAGCCAGATAGGAGATTGTCAAGGGATGGTTCTCCAATGATAATGTATGCATTCCTTGCAGCAACATCAAACTCATCTTTGACCCAACGCATTGATTCCTCGCGGGAGCGAAGTGCATCAATCACTACATGGTCGACAGGAATTCCACATTGCTGAGCAGGAAGACACATAGGTAAGCTATGTGCTTGTTACTTGTAATAACTTGCTCAACTCAAACCTCCATGGTTGTTATGTATGTAAGGAACTATTTCCTTATTACGACTTTAGCGTCTAAGCAATTGCAAGCTACAGTTTGTACTCTGGAACTTTTGTTAAAGCTAAGTCAGATTGAAATTGGGCCCACCTCACGAATCAAATTCAAAGAAACCAGCGCTTCCTAAAAGTTAGTTTAAATATTTTCAATTTATATTCGTCGCAGTGAGGTTGCTAATTACATAACTGCTACGTAGTAGTAAAAAATTCAGTAACAAATTCTACAAGCTCCGTGGATCCTTGCTACTGTCAAACCTAACTCGGTTTGAGGATAGTTAAAATAAATGGAGGAGCGACGTAAGTGATAGTTTTCGATGCGGCAGGGAAAGAGCTTGTTGTGGGAATACTGGAGATGACTGTACTTGGGATTGTTGCTGCTAGTTGGTGTGCCAGTAAGTACAGTGACATGGACAATCGAGAACTTAAAAGTGGTCAGCAGGGGCAGGGTCCAGATCATGGAATCCTAGAGATCAGAATGCTTGCAGGAAGGGAAGTTCTGCTCTCGGGTAACGCCCGCTGGGTTCGCTTTTGGACCATGTGCGCAGATCTTTCGTAGCGGTGTTCCCCGGACCGGTATATATCTCCAGGTCTGTTCTCCCATCCCGTTATCGTGTCAAGCATGTTCATATGTCCAAATTGTGTGGTACTAGGTGTCCTCTAAGGTCCCCTGGCCCGGAGCCTTGCCGGAGCCATATAAATCCCCCTTTCCTTTCTAAAAGGAAAATATTACTTTCACATGTTGGAGAACACCTCTTACGACGTCCCGTTCTTCTTTCACTCTCTGTCGCAAAAAATCTATACGCAAAGACCCCACATTCCGCAACTGGATGACGAGCTCGTGCGACGGTTTCCTCGCATGATGGCGTATATGTACCCAGGTTGCTGAATATGCTCGGTCTTGATTTTGGCACTTCTATGGGGGGTTTGAAGCAGATGAACCACAAATTAGGGATCCCTGAATGAGATAATGTTCAATGCACGGCAAGTCACGACGGAGTGTGAAATAATGTGTAGTTGGAAAGTTGTTCTCGCCTGGTCCTTGATTCTCAAGAGAACGACGTCTGCTCGGGCTCTTCCCGATCGCTCCCGAAAAGCATCTGCCCAAGGAAAGGAAAAAGTGCAAGTTACACGGATTCTTTTTTTATTAATTTGGAAGTTTTGCAAGACAATAAAAAGCTAATAAAAAAATTGAAAGCAATGCCAAAATTGCGATTGATGCCACCACCAAACCTAATTTGTTCTAAGAAGAGTCAAGCTAAGTGGAGGAGCAACGTAAATGAACTGAGTTCCCGTGTTAGAGACTGTGCCTGAAACGAGGACGACCGCACTTGGAGTCGTCGGATTGTTGCTGCTGGTCCCCGATGCGCCTGTGAGCAAAGTAGTACTGGCGGCCGCGATGAGGGTAGGCGTTTGTAAGATAACAGTCTCATTGCTACCACCTGTATTCACAAGCTACAGATTCGATTAACCCGGATCCCAAGAGAAATGTTCTTTGTCAATTGTACCTTGATCAAATGCTGGCCTCCAATATGAACAATACTCCAGAAAACGTTGCCATTAGGATCAGGTAGCGAGCTTGGAATGTAATGGTCCCCCTTGTTCAAAGAGAATAACTGATTATTATGAGTCATCATTCTGATAATAAGAAAGAATGAAAAATATACCTGTTGGACAAGGAAACTTGTAGATAGGTATATATTTGTTAAGCTAAAATTCATATGTCAATGTGCGAAGTATGAACCGAATGAAATCAAAATACTCGAAGCTGATAAGACCAGGCGACTAGCCCTTACTGTGAGCAAGAATTATAAGATTTGGTATTCCGCCCTTACCAGTTGAGTGCTTCCGACATTCTAAATATCTAGGTTCAATATTCTGCACTTGACATACATCTGAACGAGTAACATACATTGAACAACGGTGCGTAAGAAGCACCAATCACTATGTCTGAGTTGCGTTCCAGACCTGTCATGAATGCTGCCTCGTCTATAGCACCTACAAAAGATGAGGATTTTATTCAAGTTGATCTATAGTGTTACTTACTTTGCAAAGTTGGGAAAGGAAATGTGTTATTATTCCCACTCGAGTCTGTTGTGAATGCGCCTGCATATGCGCCCTGAACCAAAGCAATTGTATCTACAGACTTGGAAACGAGTAGAAAAGACTGACCTCGAAGTACACAGTCCCATCTCGCTAAAGTATGTATTAATAGATGGATACCGAATGTTATATCAAACAACATACTGGGAAGGTGTCGTAGAAGAAAGAATTTGATGCAAGCCATTCTAATAATGACATATTTAGCGACACAAGCACTCGTTATCATAGGGTGTGAGAGCTTACGTGGAGATTGTACTGCTTGAACATCCCAGTCCAGAGGGACAGGCTGGAGAGCAGGATTGTTTGGAATAGAAGAGGCAATGAAGTCTACACTCTGAGTGTTAGAATTTTTTTTAACGCAAAGAGAGCCTTGCACAGCAAACCTAATTGTGGAAAATTCAAACTTAGCACACCGACAAAATCTTGCCACCGAGTTACATATCTGAAGTTGAGTGATAAGATTCAGATTTAGTTTCCTTTGTGAGGTCCCTATTAGCACGCACGTATCAGATGCCATAAAGTCCTTCAATAGTTTAGTTTGTTAAACGGACATTGCGGCTTAATCCACCTACCTTGTTGCCAACCTCAATTTGTGTGAGACCGGAAAACGGGGCAGAATGCCCCAGAGCCGCACGCAATGCGCCTGCGGATAATAAGTCAACAAAAATGACAATTATGCTTTTATATCCTACCCGGTACAGTCGTTGCCGGTCCAATGGCAAAGTTTATCTCTCAAGTCTGTAAGGTACAAGCAATATTCAAGGAAACTATTACCTGGTCAATTGCTTCTTGAATGAAGGGTGAAAGGTCTCCCTCATTAACACTTACTCCGTCAAGCGAGAGCCCTGTATATCACTATTAAGAGTGATGCCTATCGTAGCTTGAACATTGAAACGTACCGGAATACACAGCCATGACAGGCTTGATGAAAATGTCCTCGCAGAACTGGAGAAATTCCAGCAGTCCGAGTCCACTAAGTTGCAAATTAGATTTCATGCAATGAAAATTAGTAGGAATTAATCGGACTCTGTGTTTACATATCCCCAGGATCCAATACGACCTGTCATGTAATATAATGAATAAAACGGCCAGATGTCCATTTTTATTTACCTGGGCGGTCCACTAGCCTGCCAACAGTTTGATTCCATCTCCATCTTTGATTCACCGTGTTTCCCTGAATGTGTTCAGGAATGATTGAGTTAAGCTTTGAAACACACACCTCCTGTTTTCAAAGACAAGGCGTTGAAGAGGTTAAGTTGTGCCCATGATCTTACTCACCAGATTGTTCCCACCAGGGAATCTCAAGAAACCAGGGCCAGTTTGTTGGATAGCCTAGAAGACAATTAGAGAGCAAGAACATATTAACAATGAATTGCTTACGCTAACTAAAGTAGGTGATAACCCATTAACTCTGTTGTTGAACGTCGGTGGGAATAAAGATAGCATTGCAAAATTGATTGTCAATCCAGCCGCTGCAGGGCCACTTAGAGTTATACTGAACCAATTATTATTATTTGGCGGAGCTTTCGCTGGTGTGATGGTCGTTGTAACCTGCAGCCAAGTGGTCTGTGACCCCTTTATTGGGACTGACGTAGTGCCTAATGATAAGCCAGAAGCAGTCTGGAAACCAACGGCTGCATTTCCTGAGAAATTAGATGCCTGGGGGAACCTGTAAAAGAATGATGCGGTATATTTCTTAGTGGGGTCGACATGAAGACCTCCTATGGCATAATTTTATTCAGTGTAATAAAACGGGAACGCAAAAATATAATACCAAACCACCCCTCATTTCCAAGACCAATAGGAATAAGCTTTCCTGCAGGGAATGTCACTTGAATAGCGTTCGGTAGTGCAGCAGACACGGGAATGGGATCTGCTATGACTGTCAGGTTCGTCCCTCCAACGGCGTGCCAAGCGTCCAATGATGCCGGTGTTCCTGAGGTTCGGTTTACATTTAAAATCGTCGACTACAACAAAACTTAGGTTACCTGGGGTGACTTGCTGGAATGCACGGTTTCGGAGCACTATAATAATGCGTTAATGCATTCACTAAAAAGCAAATATTGACAAACGTTCTGCATACAGGCCGCCATCACCTGCCTATTAAATAATAAACAAAAAGAGATAATTCAAGTAGGGTTCCAACTAACGTGCTATGAAAAAAAAAAGTTAATAAAGTTTGCGTAGAAATTAATGAACACTGTGACTCACATTAACGTCCTGGTTTTTGGGTGTGGAACAGTTTTGGTGCGTTTGTCGAGCGTTTTTTTTTTGTTCAACTCACCTCAAAACTGTGTCCCCCTAATACAAAAACAGTCAGTAGAAATTTGGAAGAAAAGCGGAGATGAAACAGACAGAGTGCTGTCGGAATTGGCTGAGCGGTGGACGTGGGTATATATGAAATAGTTGTCGTTGTTGCATATGATCCAGTAACAAATAGTAAAGCCAGCAGTAGGGAATAAAAAGTTAAACGCCTCATTTTCAAAGCCGTCTCAGCCTAAAAATGAGCCCTGATTCTGGCCAGTTATACCTTGATGACCCCGAGGACAGCGGTTCGATAGTAATAACTACATGTGCCAGTTAGCAGTTGTTATAGAAGATCAACATCTGAGCATCGAGGGGCCTTGGCGCTACGTGTAAAGTGAGAAGCATAGAAACATGTGTTCACGCCGTCGGAGGTGCCTTGAACGTTATACAAAACTTCCAGAGTGTGAAGATATTACTATAAAAATTGATCCGAGCTCAACAGAGCGGCGTTTGAGATGCTAACAGGCTTCTGATTTTCGTAGGTTGAACAATCGAACGCTTAAAAAAGGGTCAGCAGGTACACGGCTCTCCTTAAGCTTAGAATGCTTGCCATTGTAAGGGGCATCAAAGGGGAATTATACCCTCGGATTATGTGTGAAGGAAGATGTCGGTTCACATGAGACCATGCAAACCTGTCGCAGCGGTGTTGAAATTATGAGCTTCCCGGACCGGTACCTATTGAAACTGCTCACACTCAACGAGTTATTATAACCTCAATCCTTCACCTATCAAATTCTACGGCACTTAGCTTGTATCTTCATTTTGTTCATAAACCTATTCTCATACGAGCTGCCGAGATATGTACACGTTATGAAACGTAGTCTGTCATTTCTTATGTAACGTAGTCAGCTAAGTAGAGAACAACGAAACCCTTGTAAAGGCTCACCAATGCAACAATGCCCATCTTGGGGATAATTTCTCACCTCCGCTCCCTTACAGACATTGTGTGCGAGCATAGCATCAACTCAGGAAGATTCGAATGTCCGGGTCCGACAGATTTCACAGGGCGGCACACATGCATCGAATAATACATATCTTAGTAGGTATAAGTGACTTAATTAGCTTGATGCGCGGGGGGGGGGGTCTTTGGTATGTGCGTAAGTGAAGCAGAGTTTAAAGTGAAATATGAGGTACCTTCAAAAGCCTAGACTCGCGGCCAGATCCTCAGACGAGGGATAAACCTACAGAGAAGGGTCAAACGTTTAACCCTCCTGACCAAAGAGTTCCGGGTCGAGTTGTATCAACTTGCATTCGAAAAGTGTCACAAAATAAAACAGGACTAAATAAAGGACATCATTGCTTTGCTTACGTAGATGCCTTCTGTGAAAGGTCTAATCCGACATTCTAGTTGACGAGCTCGCGCGATGATTTCCTCGCATGATGGTGATGTATACCCAGGCTGCTGAGTATCTCAATTTTCATTTATATGGGTATTGCAGAGTGTGCCACGAAATTGCATCTTCGTGTCGCCGTTGTCGGATCATTGAAACTCGAGGTGAAGTAGGAATGAAGTGCAGTACCGACTTGCACATACTCCACGAGTGCACTTGCAGAGGGCTCACCAACGTAGTAGACCCCATTTCACGTGAGTGTCTTTGCTAACAGGGAAACAATACAGTAACATTTGTGCCTTTTCATTCTCTTTCTTTCGCTTTGATGTGTTCTTCTTTTAGAGTAGCGCTAAGCCCAATCAACTCTTACCAAGCGACGCAAAGACAATTCACCTGCGCGGAAGCCTAGTACAGAATTGTTGCTGCTGTATCGAAGAGTCTAGCTGGCGATATCACCGCCGCAAGCGTTGAGGGTAGCTTATGGAAGGACGTCATGCAGAATGCTGAGAACGTGAGTACGCCTTCATCTTTTAATCACATTGCATTCAATAACAGCCCATTGTTCTGCAGAAAGTATATTGTACAATGATTATTTTGCAGAGGCGGCGCGTAGGCAGATCTAATTGCAACTTTGTGGAGCTCAATTTAGGCTTGACTGCCGTTATGTTTGGTAGTGTTTTCTAGAATTCTATATTCGTGAAAGTCCTCCCTCGACTTGTTTTCCTAACTAAATACTATACTCAGTGAGTAAAAGGTTTAATCGGAGTACTCAATTCAACAAGGTCCAGGAGGCTACCGAGCATGGTACAAGCACCTGGCTGGACAGACAACTCTTCAGATCTTCCGACGCGATGCTTGCAGTCCTAGGCTAAGGATGTTCTTTGTACAAGAGGGCCTCATCTCTATTCTCGCCCTCGCCATCTCACTCCTCGTACTTCCTCCCCTTCTCAACCACCTTATCCAACGCGGGCACCACATTTATGTAGTAGTACTTTTCCTACTTGTTTGCACCCGTCGCACCCATACACGGATCTGCCCACGACGCATCGCCCGGATCGCTGACGGATCAGCAAAGTTTTATCCCACTATGCACGCGATATTGTCGAGGCTGTACTTGAACTTGAGATGAGGATGAGGACGTTTGAGGGCATCGAAAGCAAAAACCGTTGTGATGCAGTTGAACGACGGCGTGAGTTTCTGGTGCGGCTGGCCAAATTCTGCCGGTGCAGACGCGGTGTGGGTGTATGCTAAACACGGGCGCGGCACTGTAGGTATTTACCGAATATCTGTTTCGAATTTACTAACTCCTTTTCTAGCTATACCAAGTTGAGGGTATGGAGGCGATCACAAGTATCAACGCCGAAATGTGGTAGGGATTCTAGTCATGGTGTTTCAAGCGAATAATCGGGTGAGGTTGTTGCTCTTATCCTCCCTTCAAATCTATTGGCTTCTTTAAAACTCAAATTTTAGTAGGTCGTAAACCACTACTGAATATCATGTCCACGTTCCTGTTGTTGTTGCTAACCACCCTATCCCATTTACTTATCGCACTGCCTGTGAGATCTATATTCGTCTTCATCCTGACTTCTATTTCCCTTTTCTCTCAAGCAGCTTGGACGGCCCTTATATCCTAGCTATAGGACCTAAGGAGATCCAAATGCTCGGGCCCAAAGCTATCAGGGAACAACTTTCCTGATGTCGTCTCTTTGACACCTCCCTCGGTAATCCCAGGCGTATGCCCAGGCCCTGGCTGTGGATAATCGCCGGGAACTAAGAGTATAGACATGTCCAGGGAACAAAATTCTCGAATCACTTGACGACAGATTCCACAAGGCGATATTGTAGCAGAGACATTTCTAACATCAAAATATTTCAGTGCGTATGTCAGTATAAAAACGCCTGATCCCTTACGCCACGACAGCGAGCCCAATAAACGATCGTATTCCCTCACTCTTACATAAAGAAGTTTTGAAATTTTAGTGCGAAGAAGGTTCTTCACTCACCACTGCTTTCACAATAGCAGTTTGTTCAGCACAGATGGTTTCTCCTACAATTGAATTCATATCCCTCACGGATCAAACCTAGAATTTGAAATTACCATACGATGCGTTATCGATGCTGGCTCCTTTGATTATTGTACCATTAGGTGTGAGGAGGGCGGCGCCAACAGGAAAGTTAGAGTATGGTGAATAAGCACCCTCCTTTGCTGATTTAAGGTTATCTGGTAAATATATGAATTTGAAATGAAAGACATAAGCTGACCCTCAAATGCCCCCTTTATGAGTTTCTCCCTCTCTGCTATCGACAAAACCCAAGCTTCGCTGATCATGATGGTACGGAGACAGCCAATAAAAACAGAACCAAATACCATACCCTGCATTTCCTGCCGCCATCATCGCCTAAGCCTTATATACTCGTATATACACGAGTCGCACAGGCAGCGAGGCGACTCAGGCGAGGCCCCGTCATAGTGACCAGATTGCCGCTAACACAGCTAATGATGACGTTTGTACTTCGCCGCCCTCCTTTGCTTTGTCGATGTGCCTTTCTTTAATATTGACTATGTAATGCAGACACACCAGGAAGCCTGCAGAAATCTCACTGCCACCAAATCCAGCCAAAATCACTATAGAAACTGATAAGCATGATAAGGAACTCTTACATCTCGTTATTTTCCCTTCCTTTCATTTTATCAAAGCCCCTGTTTTACACCTTTTCTGTACCCCGATCGTCGAGTGGAACGCGCGTGAGAAGATGTGAGCGCTCGAGCACTTGTACATATTTTAA
Source organism: Cystoderma amianthinum (assembly GCA_036936965.1). Taxonomy (NCBI): domain Eukaryota; kingdom Fungi; phylum Basidiomycota; class Agaricomycetes; order Agaricales; family Squamanitaceae; genus Cystoderma; species Cystoderma amianthinum. The sequence goes on from JASFDA010000618.1 coordinate 10,526, forward strand.
CTATTCTCACAGAGTAGATTGATTTATACTTTTATGCAACACTCATCTCTGTCTCGTTATCTTTGGATGGCCCCATGAAAAATCCTCATGGTTTTCGATTAAACATTGGCCTTTGGCAAAGGCGAGCCCGATTAATCGGGCTTGTGATTAATCA
>JASFDA010000619.1:0-10647 GCA_036936965.1 Cystoderma amianthinum
CAGGTATTTCTAATTAGAGGGGGAGATGACACACAACTCCTCCTCTATCAAGCGGAGTTTTCCGGGAGGCTCAGGTGCGTCTGGGAAAGACATGGGCGTGAACGGCCCGTTATAGGCAATAACGGCTCCGATAATTTCAGAAGCTGGGAAACAAGTCGCTGTGCCTGGACAGGTCTGGAGCCCGAGTACGATTGCGACCTCTAAGGCCTGAGAGTTGAAATCCTATAGGCGGCTGATGTCAGTACAGTACAGGTAAACGACAAACAGGAATTAACTCACCTGTCGATCGATTTCAACAGTGATATTGGATCCTGCCGAAACGGTCGTGCCGTCTGGTGGATATGCGATATTAACGTGCTGGCCGAATGCGGTGGTGCAGATTGTAGCGAAGACAGAGGAGAGAATGAATTTCATTGTGAGGCCGGGTGTGTTGTGTTTGTGGGATGAGGTGATGAGTTTACTTTGCAGTCATGGCTAGGTCTTTATACTGCTTTCCAGCTTCCAAGAAGAAAGAGATTGGCTAGCGGTGTGAGCATAAATGCTTGCGACCCATGAGGTTGGGCGAGGCGAGAAAACAAGGAAGGGCGACAGCTCCGGATGATCATGAAGTGCGGATGACGGGGATTTCACCGATAGTTTGCAACGGCGTCAAAGGTCTTGCATAATAAACGACAACAAACGGCTTGATGGCGGGATTGAGTCGAGGCTGTGCGTTCCGAACAAAACTGCAATTGCAGTAATATCGCTTGCATGACTTCGACTTGTTCTCATGAACGAAGGCCTATTTTCGCTGCTTCCTACTGAGCTTCTCTTCCGGATATTCACATTACTACAACGCGAAGATGACTTGATAGCTCTTGCGTACGTCTCTGAGCGTGTCAACGCCGTTGCTCTCCATCTTTACCTCTCAAGGCGCAATTGCCACTTTCCACAGCAAGTCCTCGACATCACACCAGCCAACTGCAGCGTCCTCCGTGGCCTCAGCCGCGCTACGTTTATAAAATCTGTAAAACATGTCTCCTGTACCCTCCGTTACCCCGACGACGCCGACATGTTGCTCATACACGTCCGCAACCTCGGTATGCTCCTCAGGCGGATGACGAGCATCGTCCATTTCACCCTCACACTCGTAGCACGGGAGTTCTGGAGCCCAGGCACACGTGATTTGAAGACGGACATGGGCCTACTCTTGAAGGACGCCGTTTTGGACGTCCTGGACCGCGCGACGCAGATATCAGAGAATGTGACAGTGCTTCGAGGTGCATTTTTGCATCTCCTTATTAAGGATGGATCTGTACCGCTGCCGCCTGTCCCTCCGTCTCTGCATGGCTTAGGCAAGTCGTTGCTTGCACGCATTACTTGTAATGTGTCGCGACGCAAGCAGATTCGAAGCATACCTAATTCAAGTACAATACGCACATTCAAAATCCATTCTCATTGTCTAATTGTGTCGCCTCTTCTCCCATGGACTCTGCACACACTCAACACCACCTCAATCTCTCATCTCTCCTTCCGCGCCTGCGACCTATCCGACCTCCAATGGGGCCACCTCCTCGCCCAGATCCACGTCCCAACTCTGACATCCCTCACCCTCACCGCAGACAACCTCGCCCTCGTCGACATCTCCCGCTTCGCCACCCGTCATACTCGCCTCACTAAACTCGAACTCGACCTCAACCTCCTCAGCACACCCAAAAACTCAATACGCAGACTCACCCTGGGACACATAACCACCCTCAGCGCACCTTCGCATATCCTAAAAGCCATCCTCACCGTGTCAAAGGCACATCAGCTCATAAACATATTCTTCCGGTACACACTATGTGTACTCGACATATCATACATCGACCGATACCTTACCCCGGTCCTCCCACGGCGCGCGGCCCTCGGGCTGCAGGTGTTACACGTCAATGTCAACACAGAGCGCGATTCAGATCCTTATATGAATCCAGATTCAAATCCTTATGTGAATCCAGACTCAGATCCTTATGTGAACCCAGACTCACACATACACCCGCAGAGTGGCGTCCTCCACCGGATTAGCCAAATCGAAGTCGACACGGTGCACCCGTTCAACCAAGCCGACATGGGCCCGTTCGTACGCCGGATTGCGGTATTCCCCGCGTTGAAGAGGCTGGTGGTGTACGATTCGGGGCTGTCGCCTGTGAGCTCGGGCGTGTCGCCTGTGAATAGCTCGGGTTTGTCGCCTGTGAGCTCGGGGTCGTCGTACGTGAATAGCTCGGGGTTGGCGTATGTCAGCTCGGGTGTGACGTTGAATACCTCCGGTTTGTCGCCTATAAACGTGCAGGGTCCGTTGCCTATGGACGTACAGGGGTATACGTTTTTCATTCCCATCGTGCGGGAGATGATGCGTATGGGCCCGGAGGCGTTCAAGGGTTTGGAGTGTATTGAGCTGCAGGGAGAAGAGAAGGCGTATGAGGAGTGGAAGGCGCTTTGCGTGTGAGGCCGAAGGTTTAATGTTCAAGACTTAAGGCATAAGGTTGGAGGTGAGGTATGATTGTTTATTTAGATGTATGTATAGGTAATATTTTTCTAAGCAGGTATAAGTATGCGAGACCTGCAAATACGAGTTATTGTCTTTTTTTACCTGGCTATGGTTAAGAACAGGTGACCCGCAATCGATAGTCCGTGAGGTATAATTACTACTGGCCTATAATTACCACTGGCCCCCATTTCCACCCATCCTCGTTTTTGTGCAATCAGTTCGTATTGTGGAATCAAGGTATATTTTTTTGGAGGTATGTATCTACCTACTTTGACGTACATCTTCATTCCCACTAACCTGGGTATCACAGTAAGAACATGCGAACCGCCCAGTTTTTTTCTCGTTTCCGGTCGCCCTCATTTCTGCAATGTACTCAAGCTGGGTGATGTTGAACCCGGCGTTAGCCTAATAATGTCAGCGTCTAGCATAGTCAATGGCGCTCATGCGAGGACTATTCTCGAATGTAAGGGTATCATGATGTATCTGGTCTAGGTATTTAGGTCAGTTTCAATTTTGCCCTCTAGAGTCTAGACCTATGGACTCAGCGCCCATATACATGCTCTCGGATCATTCTCTAAGGATGCTAATGCATATTCTGTTCACATCTGAAGGATCTAGGACCGCATTCCTAGGTAATGCCACAAGCATGTTTTGTTAAAGCTGTATACTAAAATGCTGATTTAGGAAACTTCCTGCCGCCGGATGAGCCGAACGAAGGCAGGCATCAAGATTCAAGACCTCAAATAATGCTATAACTATAATCTATTGCATTGCCACACTAACGGCGACATATATTTAACAAGTGTTTCATCCGCTGGGCGCATCACAGATTCTAACATGAACACTGCCCGCCAATATATGTAAATAGGTATGTAGCAGCATAAAGAGTAAGACTTTTCGGCATCAAGGAATCATTAACATTCTTTCTTGCTTTCTTCCTTTTTCATTCAACTTCATTCAATTCTGTATCACTGCTGGCATGAAGTCTTTCCACTTCCTTTTTCTTGCCCTTGTGCCGCACGTTGCGCTTGCGAATGTTAAGCTTCCTGTTCAAATGTTTCGGGCTCAGGATGCGAACAAGTCCGACAAGCTCTGCATGACATCAGGCTCCACTCAACTTGGTATCGACCTTGGTAGGAATGGCAGTATAAAATTTTTAACACTGTACAGTATTGCATTATATGGCATATGTATACTAGCTGTTGACTTTGTGATTCCACCAGGGCCCCATGCGGAGAGGATCCTGCTAATCAAGTGTTCTACGTCAATGCGGGTGATAATTCTGTGCCAATTTGGGCAAGCACACCAATAGTTGCCAATGGTGGATTATGTCTTGATCTTAGGTAGGAGCAATTGTAGATGCTTGTGGTTTTCCCATTTTTGCTTACTATGGAACATAGTCCGCCGGAGCCTAGCCATACCGAACTCCCAGGGTAAGTAGGACTAATATACTAGTGATAAAAATTTCACAATGATAGGGAAATATTCCCCATACCCTCCAAGTCCGCTCCATGCGAGGTGTCAGATGAAGTTTTCTCACCACAATGGACATATGATCAGAAAACGAGTCAAATCTCAGCATTACAACTTCAAAGTAGTTCTCGTTAACCTTTCTTTATTGTCCTGTTACTAAATTCTAAACTATGTAGATGGACCTCAAAGTTGCATTGCTTTTGGAGATCCAGGCCAACCATTGGTTATGGGTATTTGCGACCTTCTTCTAACCCAGTGGAGCATTCAACAAGTTATACAAACTTGAAAATTGTATGATATGCCGCATCTGAGTAACTGAAGGGAGGAGTCATATATTGGCACAGTTGTTCTTATTTTGTATTCTTTTCTTTATAAATTACACACCTAAATGGACATCAGTTGACCCGTTAGTATGTTACGATGAAGGTCATACTTACTATGATCAATTATACGAAAGTTCTAAAAAACACTTACATTCTGACACGCGGCACGACACAGATATCAGAGAAGGTGACAGCATGAATCATGTTGTATATATCTGTGCAGGTGTTCCCGGGTTAGGCAAGTCGTTGCTTGTACGCATTACTTGTAATGTGTTGCGACGCAAGCAGATTCAAAGCATGCAAGTACAATATGCACATGTTCAAGGGCAGGCGGCCACTTGAATAATTTTTTTGGATCTGATCGCGAGCAAATCTCTAGGAAAGGTGCATAGACAGAGCGACGCAGGCACTCGTCGACCCACATGAAAGAACGAGTTTGATAAAAAGAACTACACATTGTTGGAGAACAGAGACACTATGCACCAGCGAGGATACACTTGAGACAATGTCCTTGCATTTCCTAGTTTTTCCAGTGCAGCGGAGGAAAACGAACCGTAGTAAATCGTCTGTCAATTTAACGGGAAAAACACGAGCGTTGTGCCAATGAGCGTCAGCAACAGCGACAACTTCAGAGCTTGATATTAACATGACAATATCTAGTTGATGTGTGAATTGATACGACATTTGGAGCTCTGTAAGAACTGAATGAAAAATGATGTACATTACAGAATTACATTTATTCAGCTTGGGTTGGCGTCTCGCTCAATAGCTCCATAGCCTTCTGCGAACGGTACTTCAATCGAACCTCAAAGGTTCCGGGAAAACTTATGATGATTCAAAAAGCATCAATTTCCAATCTTTAAACAAACTCAACGATATACACTCACACGATAGTTCCCGAAGTATACGACACCTGCGGGATAACAGCCTTCCCACTTTTGTCTAGCGGTGGAAGAATCTCGCAAGTAGCCAGTACAGTTAAGATTATCGCCTATAAAGTGCCTTGAACGAAACTTGACCCGCAATCGATAGTCCGTGAGGTATAATTACTACTGGCCTATAATTACCACTGGCCCCCATTTCCACTCATCCTCGTTTTTGTGCAATCAATTCGTATTGTGGGATCAAGGTATATTTTTTTTGGAGGTATGTATCTACCTACTTTGACGTACATCTTCATTCCCACTTACCTGGGTATTAAGAACACGCGAACCGCCCAGTTTTTTGTTCGTTTCCGTGCACCCTCATTTCTGCAATGTACTCAAGCTGGTTGATGTTGAACTCGGCGTTGGCTTAATAATGTCACCGTGTGGCATCATGCTTGGATACGATACGAGGAGTCGGACTACTTTCAAATGTAAGGGTATCATGATGTGTCTGGTCTAGGTATTTAGGTCAGTTTCAATTTTGCCCTCTAGACCTATGGACTTGCCTCTTATACCTATGGACTTGCCTTTTAGGCCGACGGACTTGCCCTTTAGACCTACGGACTCAGTACTCAGCGCTCATACACAGCCCAGTTTCTTTTCTGCGTGCGGACAGGTTCTTATGTACCCATGGCGGTTGTTTTATCACGATAACTAACCCCTGTTGACGAAAGTGGCAACAAGGGCTATGAAGACTCGGATACCATGCGCCGGATCATTCTCTAACGATGCTGATATATACATATTCTATTCACATCTGAAGTCCTTACATGGATCTAGGTAATGCCACAAGCATGTTTTGTTAAAGCTGTATACTAAAATGCTGATTTAGGAAACTTCCTGCCACCGGATGAGCCGAGGCGCCGGCGGGCATCAAGTTAGATGACTGGCGACGACATAACAAACGTCTCATCCGCTGGGCGCATCACAGATTCTAACATGAACACTGCCCGCCAATATATGTAAATAGGTATGTAGCAGCATAACGAGTAAGACTTTTCGGCATTAAGGAATCATTAACATTCTTTCTTGCTTTCTTCCTTTTTCATTCAACTTCATTCAATTCTGTATCACTGCTGACATGAAGTCTTTCCACTTCCTTTTTCTTGCCCTTGTGCCGCGTGTTGTGCTTGCAGGTCTAGCCACTATTAAAATGGCTCTTGTGGCTGAGCAGGTCAGCACCCCCAACAATTTGTGCATGACTTACTCTGGCACACCGATCAATTTAAATGAAGAGCTGGCTATCAACGGTTTAACGGCGTACAGTATTGGTTTACACACATGTATACTAGCTGTTAACTTTGTAATTCCACCAGGACCCCATGTGTAACCAATATAACTCAAGTGTTTGCCATCAATGCGGATAATGATGGTGTGCCATTCTTTGGAAGCACAGCAATAGCTGCCTTTGATGGATCATGTTTGGCTATTAGGTCAGTTGTAGATGCTTGTGGTTCTCCCAGTTGTGCTTACTATGGAATATAGTCCATCTGAATCCTCGTAAGTAGGGTCACTAATATACCAGTGATAAAATTCTCACAATATCAATGACAGGATGGATGGCCTACAATTCCCCATACTCCCCAGTCTATGCCAGGTGTCAGATGCGGACTCAACACAATGGACATTCGATCAGACAACGGGTCGGATCTCACTAAACACAAGTAGGTTCCTGCTAACCTTTCTTTATTGTCTTGTTACTAAATTCTAAACTATATAGATGATGACGATGACCTTTGCATTCATTTTGATGAAGTAGACAAACCATTGTCTATCTCTGGTTGCCATTTTATTGAAACCCGTTGGGTCATTACTATCGTAGAGGTTTGAATTGCATGATATGCCGCATCTGAGTAACTGAAGGGAGGAATCATATATTGGCACAGTTGTTCTTATTTTGTATTCTTTTCTTTATAAATTATATACCTAAATGGACATCAGTTGACTCGTTAGTATGTTACGATGAAGGTCATACTTACTATGATCAATTTTACGAAAGTTCTAGAAAACACTTACATTCTGACACGCTGCACGACGCAGCTATCAGAGAAGGTGACAGCGTGAATCAGGTTGTATATCTGTACAGGTGTTCCCGGGTTAGGCAAGTCGTTGCTTGTACGCATTACTTGTAATGTGTTGCGACGCAAGCAGATTCAAAGCATGCAAGTACAATATGCACATGTTCAAGGGCAGGCGGCCACTTGAATAATTTTTTTGGATCTGATCGCGAGCAAATCTCTAGGAAAGGTGCATAGACAGAGCGACGCAGGCACTCGTCGACCCACATGAAAGAACGAGTTTGATAAAAAGAACTACACATTGTTGGAGAACAGAGACACTATGCACCAGCGAGGATACACTTGAGACAATGTCCTTGCATTTCCTAGTTTTTCCAGTGACAGCGGAGGAAAACGAACCGTAGTATATCGTCTGTCAATTTAACGGGAAAAACACGAGCGTTGTGCCAATGAGCGTCAGCAACAGCGACAACTTCAGAGCTCGATATTAACATGACAATATCTAGTTGATGTGTGAATTGATACGACATTCGGAGCTCTGTAAGAATTGAATGAAAAATGATGTACATTACAGAATTACATTTATTCAGCTTGGGTTGGCGTCTCGCTCAATAGCTCCATAGCCTTCTGCGAACGGTACTTCAATCGAACCTCAAAGGTTCCGGGAAAACTTATGATGATTCAAAAGGCATCAATTTCCAATCTTTAAACAAATTCAAGGATATACACTCACACGATAGTTCCCGAAGTATACGACACCTGCGGGATAACAGCCTTCCCACTCTTGTCTAGCGGTGGAAGAATCTCGCAAGTAGCCAGTACAGTTAAGATTATCGCATATAAAGTGCCTTGAGCGAAACTTGATCCTGGACATACACGACGACCGAATCCAAAGACGAGGTTCGTGACTTTTGTCATCTCGGCGTCAGAATTGTTGTATCGTTCGGGGATAAACTCCATGGGTTTGTCGTAGACATCAGGATCATGTACCATGTTCCTAATGGGAATGTTATCGAACGAAGGGAGGCATAAGTTGGATGGATGAATACTTACCAGACATTTGGAATCAAAATGGAGCCTTTCGGAAGGTGTAATCCTTCGAAATTTTCATCCTGTGAAAGAGCATGTGGGACTCCTACAATAAAGTCAAAACCTTGACTTCATTTGGGAAAATGGATTATATATCACCAAGCGGGACACTCGGATGCAAACGGAGAACCTCGGTAAACAAACTCCTAACATACGGCAGGGAAGCCCTGTCCGAAATCGTAGGAAGTCTGCCAAGACCAACGACAGCGTCAATCTCTGCACGAGCTTTCTTCTGCGTTTCCGGGTATTGTAACATAAGCAAGAAGAATGAAAGAGCCGTGGACATGTTCTACATTAAGGAACATTTCAGCAGGCTGACATTGAGATTCCGATAGGATATGTTACCGTATCCATTCCGCCACCCATCACCGCCGCCGCTGCATGAGCTAAGCTTCTATCCAAATCGTTCGGTAATGTACCACCGGCCTCGGATATGATACTGCTACACAAGTTAGGTAGAAGAACTTCGCCATTATCCTGCGCAAGCTTTAGAATTTGCCAATGAGGAGAATGAGAAACCGGAACTTACTAATCCTTTCTTCGACCACCTGTAAGGTTCCCATGTAGCTGCCAGAAAGTCTTTGCGCCATTCAGTAGCAATCTTCTTGAATCCAGCTCCCGGAACCCAGGAAGGCACATATTTGACTGTACAACTTCATTGTAAAAAAAGTATATATATCATTTTAACAAAGAATCACGTACAGATGGGGAAAAAATCAACGAGGAAGTTTCCAGGGACAGTCGCGTAGCTAAAGTTTTTCATAGCAGTAAGGGGAAGTTGAAGAAACCGATCCTCTGCAGACTTGAGATAGATTCCGTATGTGACACGCATGATGAGAATGCCAATGCGCCTGTGGTATTCATGCAGTCAATAAAAACTGACACATCCTAAAGGATAGAAAACGTACAGCTTAATCTCAGACACGAAAGTGCTAGAGTCTTTGACCAAATTCTGTACCAAGAGGCGCGCTTGTCTCTCTTGCATATTATGATATTTCGGGACCACGCCAGCCGAGAATTCTTGAGCCACTAGTTTTCGCTGCTGACGCCAGTCGTCGTTGTACTGTTGCAAGGCGAAATTTTCACTAATACCTATCCTGCAAAAGTTTTGTATAAACAGCAGTAAATTCGGTTGAATAAGGTCCTTACAATTCCGATGCCATCACCTAGAGATCCAGATCTTCAGTTTGAATTGTGAAAATGTAGCGTAGAAACCTTACAAGATGAGGCCGGTTTGAGGATGTCAAGGAATGTTTGTCAAGGATCTCTCTAGCGGCTGCAACAGTATTGATGATAACCATAGGTTGCCCGAAGACTTCCACATAAACCAGATTCCCTGTAAAGAATGAAACGACTGGCTAAAGCACCATATCACCGATCCTCACCATATGTCTTCGCCCACTCTCTAAAGGTAAACCAGGGATTCACTCGTGGTAGTTGTAGGACGTTTCCTAGGAAAGGCCAGCGCCGTGAGCCAGGAGGTAAATTGAAGTTTTTAGACATCCATTGATTGTAGACAAACAATAAGAATGCTAAGATGAGCGCTGCAGTGGTTGGCAAATTGACAGGAGGCTGATCCAACATTATGATTCAAGAAATACGTTGAGTGAAACGTGTCTCTAGGGACGAGGGTAAAATTATTGCCCTAGTAGGTCACATCTCTGTCCATATATACTGTAGCAGAATAAGGGTTTGTCTCGGAAAGGGGAGTAAAATGACTGCGAAGCGATTGCGTTGTCAGCATCAGTGATCATAAAAAGCAGGGATGTACTGACATGTACTTAGGTTAGGGACACCACCCAATAAGCCACTTAGGTTAGACCACCGTGAATGAGGCGATGTAGCGCTGAAAGTGAAATCTTAGTCCGCAGTCCAAGGAACTCATGCAACAGTTTATAATGAAGATCTCCCAAGAAGGTCAGAAGCGCCTTGCGATCCCGAGACTTTTGGGCGTGTTGTCATTCTCTCTTTGTTGCGGCTGCTTTGTTGCGAGACCTTTATGTGATTTGTCCTCATCTTGGAGTGGTGTCCTTTTCTTTTTGTGATTGTTTTAGACATTTGACGGCCCCCCAACCCAGTCAATCACTGCACGCTTTCATTCTCATTTGGATATTTTTGCCTCGAAGGTAGCATTTGTGTCGCGGACAGTATCAGGGAACGTGAGCTTGCTGTACAGCTGCTGCCTTACCGAACAATGAGGTAACAGGGTTGATAATTGACTTTGGCTGTGGCACGCAACTCGACCGCGCAGTAATGCCTGGGCATAAACAAGGGCCGGACTCCACGGCGCCTCTGGAGGTTAGTCCTTCCGG
>JASFDA010000620.1:0-10640 GCA_036936965.1 Cystoderma amianthinum
GCTGACACTACACAAAAAATTATCATTGTGGGTGATAGCTTGGAGTGGACAAGAGGTCTGCCTGTGGCAAAGACAAAACTTCGGTCTCCCCGAGGTCTGCACAAGTGGCGTTGTATTCCACGGCTAACGTAACATTAGGGATTAAGGCTTGAGCTACGATGGGACTTGTTGGTTCATAACTACAGCTGATATTGCTGGTGAGACCTTGATGATTGAGTGTGTATTCGTAAAAAGTCATGCCGGCAACTATTTTTGGCTTGTCGAAGGGGGAGGGCTCCAGCGTGTCGAACGCAGGGACGCCGTTGGGACCAATAGGCAAAACGCCTCTGATAGAACCTAGAAAATGTAGCCCGTCCTTAGCACCGAGCTGACTGAAAGTGAGACTTTCGGTGTTATTTGAAAGTAATTCGAGAATCTATAGCGGAAAGGATAGGGAATGAGTACGTCAAGTTAATCTTCAGAATGAAAGTTTCCCACTAACGTTACCACGGCCGGCTTCTAGGACATCAACCATCTGATTCTCCCCAAGACAACTGGTGTATTGCAGACCTTTATATGACTAAACCGTCAAGAGTGAGCGGGATATTGATATTTCATGGTATATTAGTTGACTCACCTGCCAGTCACAATTATTAGCCAGAGGGTTTGCTTCGAACCAGGCGACACAATTGGAGTCAGTCGACGAGAAGTCAAGCTCAGTACCGGTGAGAACCGCTGTTTTATTGAACGGGGCTGGTGTGAGAAGGCTCGTAGTGCTTGATATCAAATTTGGGAATGTGAGGACGCAAAGAATCACCAAAGCCGCGGCCCACCACCTATCTTTGGATAACAGATACTTAACGTCTTTCCAGCTCTTGCCCCAGGGCCACGTCTGATGCCTGAAAGCCAATAGGACTCTGAGGTGGAACGGTCGAGTTGGCTTACGATGCGTGACCAATTCCTGGGCGAAACGTATGATCGCGATGGAAAAGAGGGCGCTGACGATCATGGAGATGATGCTGCAAATGAGCGTGATGAAGTATGTAGTGGCATGAGGGTTATCTGTGACAACCTTGGCCATATGGTTGTTCATCTGTATACCATCCTTGGCCCAGACCACGCCAAAAAATATCCAGGGCCAAACAAGCATGACGAGGATACCGAGACACCAGAGAATATCTAGAGTGTTGATGCGAGATGAGGAACCAGAGCTAGGTCCAGCTTCCTCCACATGCGGATCTAATGGTGCATGTAAATATTTGACGGAGAGGGAAGAAGTAAAGCGGACCAGAGGTGTACTCGCTCTTTGAGTCAGATGGTTGGCCTGGCTGACTATTTGGTTTGCTTTCTGACTGATGAAGGGTAGCCGAGGTGGGCCGATGAACAAGTGGGGGTTGCGATGCGTCCGTCATTGTGCGAATTTTCTCGCAAATTCACAATGAATGAGAGTCAAAACTGGGGACAAGGTTCGAGAATAGGAAGAATGACTTCTGAAGAGCTTTACACGATTTAGAATTGAACCACACTTGAGGAGCATGTCAGTTCAAATTTAGCTTGTGTGCGGAGTGGGTGGGTCTTTCGTATATGGGTTGGGTCTGACAGCTCGGAGGCAAAATGCAGGGTGTACCGCTGTTATGAGCACAGCGAAAGGAGCCGGGCACCTGTTTATGATGTGAAACATTCAATGAAGTATTTTATTATGATTTGGGCAAATGCGAAATTAGCTCGGCTCCAAGGTGCATCGTTAATAGAAAAATGTTCCGTCTAACTCTCGGCGTCACCTACTGGTGTGGTTAAGTGCGCTTCGTAACAAAGTAACAAGGGTTTACCGCATGTATAAGTATTTGTAGTCCTGAACCTATTGCGAGTGTTCCTGTCTCCCGAATTATACTAGTGTTTAAGGCATATTAATCATGAGGTGCACGCCAATAGTATAACTGTTACACCACTGTATTACACGTGGGCTCGCACTTTCTAGAGATATAATGCTCAGCACGTTGCAGGGCATGAACAAATAAAACTAACCAAATTGGGCCAAGATATATATCCCTCAGATCTGTGGGGGCGAGCAGAATTCCTATAAACTTCTGTTCTGTTCGGCTACAGTACATACATCATGAGACATTTCCGTTACGTGAGCTAGCCGCTGACTCGATTCGAATTTTAGCAGTCACCTTATTTTCTCTTTACCCGCTGCTCCTCTAGTTGGCGAATCACAACTGCTATCAGCTGCCACTGCCTTGACGATAATAAACTTACGAGTAGTTGAATATCAATGCCTTGTATTATGACTTACTCATGACTCATGTTGGGTTTGTGGCAGCGTCGTGTTCTCTTCATTGAAGGGCCGAATGATCAGTCATTTGACATATAAACAGTCTGGATGTGTCAAAAACAGTTTCCACTCTAATTCCCGCATGAAATATGCGCACGAACCAGATATATTCACTAGTTCGAGGGTGACGCCAAAAAACGGCGGCACGTCTTCGCTTGGAAAGACACAAGTTGAAGGAGCTGTGATCCGTTGACCGTGTGAGCCGATTGACGGCCACGTGACATCTCTTTGCAGACCTCGTTGTTACCTTTCTGCTTATCTCCACTCTTATCTTTCACTGGCTTTCACCTCCAGTTCTGGCAACTTTTTGTATGTAATAACGCCGCTACCACGTTTGAAATCATGGCATTGATCGGTCAGTACCTGTCGCTCATAGCATTTCAAGATTGAGCGTTAATCCGTTTGCTTCCTTCAATCCTTAACCGCTCACCTGTTCGCTCCCAGGACAAGGTCTCCGCACTTAACTCATCAATAAAATGCTTCCTTACTCGCCTGCCAGTGTGAATGGCTCTCCAGTTCTTTCCTACCTCGAGCAAAGATAGGTGCCTCGCGTTCAACCATTCAATTTAATTACCCTTTATCACGAACGGCTTCTGATTACCCTCTATTGCCCCGATGCTGGCACAAGTCAGCACGTTGTGATTTTCGCCGAATTCGAATTGTTGCGTCGGGTATCTTAATGCTCTAAGGTTCGAGGATGGACCCAAAACGTGCTGAATGTGAGTGCCAGGTCCCTTGTGTTGATTTAATAAATAACGAAAACGTAATATTCGCAATGGTTAGAGGTAATAATTTTTGCTTCTCGAATGTGCTGCCGATTTGATGTCATAATTTCCTTGAAGATTACCTGATCTTGCAAATATATAAAAGCCCTCTCAATCTTGAGCAGCCTGAGGATCATTGTCACTGCGATATCCAGCATGTCTTTCGCCCTTTGTCTATTCTTTATCCTGCACTTTTGGGTGTCGCTAGCTACCACCGATCTGACTGCCCGGTGGCCCGCTAACTCAAGTTTTATTACTGCATCTGGCGGTCACTTCAAGTTAGATGGCAGGCAAGTTTATCTCTATATCGCCCATGTATCATAACTGAATACATAGGTACACAGTCTCTGGCGCTTTTATGGCACGAACGCATACTGGCTGCAAATGTCTACCAACGACGACATTGATTTTACCTTCCACTCTATCGCGACTGCTGGATTCAGGGTCGTTCGCGTTTGGGCTTTCAATGATGTTGCTAGCAAGCCGTCCTCTGGCACTTACTTCCAGGTATGTTCTAGCCACGCCTTGTACTCTTTTCTAGCGTTTGAATCACTAATTTCTGTGAAAGATCTTACAAGACGGCCACGCAACTATTAACACGGGCCCGGACGGTCTCCAGCGACTTGACCAAGTTGTTGCTGCCGCCAGCAAGTATGGTGTCAAACTTCTGCTTACGCTTACGAACAATTGGAACCCTGAGAGGCCTGTTCCGAGTAGCTCTTGGAACCGTCGATGGAACAATAACGGCGAGCTTCCTAGAGGGTTTCTTTCCAATGACTACGGTTCGCATCATCATGTATCTTACTAATAATACGTTAACTTCCCAATAGGCGGAATGGATCTTTATGTTCGAAACTTCCATGCCGGTGGCACCCATGATCTGTTTTACACCGATAGCACTATTATCAACGCCTTCAAAAATTATGTTGCTCAAGTGGTTAAACGATACGCCAACAACCCGGCAGTTCTCGGGTGGGAATTAGGAAACGACTTACGCTGTTCCTCCACTGTCCCTGCGTCCTCGAGCTGTAATACGCAAACTATTACGAAGTGGGTTGTGGACATTTGTGAGCAATTTTGTTTCGAAGACACTCAAATCTAATTCTACGACTGCAGCGAGCTACATCAAAACGCTTGATTCTAACCATCTCGTTACTGCAGGGTAAAATACTATTCTCGTCGATCTACGTCATTGGGCTGATAAAATGGCTTTAGTGATGGCGGCTTCTATTGCTTGGGCTGCAAGAAACTGTATGCAAAACAGTCCACACAGCCAAAGCCAACATTCCCCGGGCCATCTTTTGATGGTTCGTATGGGGTAGATACGGAGGATATTCTTGCTAGCCCGTGCATTGACTTTGGTTCTTTGTACGCCAACCTTTCTCATGCTAATTCTTATATTAATGAGACTCTCGTTCAAAGCCAACTCTTCCCAGATCAAGTCGACTATTTCCCTGAAGCGGAACCCACATTTGCCATTAAGGCTATTGGCGATGGTGGAAAATGGGTTGCGGTACATTCGGACACCTCGAAACTGTAAGAGTCCGTAATCTGAGTTATGAGACTTTTTCGAATTGAATCCCACCTTTCCTTCGCGTTTTAGGGAGGGAAAACCGGAGGTCCTTACGGCCATGGCCATTGTAACCAAGCAACACTGGAAATTCTTCGTTCCATTCAATTCGACTGCTCCCTTCCCTGACACTGTACCTTGCCGTGAGAATGTGTTTGTCGGTACCATGACGTTGTTTTGAATGTATCCCAATTTAGGTGGAGTCGAAGATTTC
The DNA here is from genome assembly GCA_036936965.1 of Cystoderma amianthinum. Taxonomy (NCBI): domain Eukaryota; kingdom Fungi; phylum Basidiomycota; class Agaricomycetes; order Agaricales; family Squamanitaceae; genus Cystoderma; species Cystoderma amianthinum. The sequence goes on from JASFDA010000620.1 coordinate 4,863, forward strand.
CAGGAAACATATGCCTTTACTTCTTGGTCAGGAAGTACGTCCCATTCTAGAGATTAACGGCTTCTGTGTCTTAATTCATGTAGCTGCGCTAAATGGGAATGTCGATGGTGTTCTGGAATATCTTGTAAGCCCGCTATAACACTTTCGAATCTGAGACGCTCTCCTTCTAACATACTACCAGTGGGAACAAGCTGGCCTCACCAGTCACGGAACCACACATGCGAGGAGACAATTAACAATGTCTCCAAATGGCGGAACCGGACAGTAAGCTTCCTCCTGTTTCATTCGACTAACAATCTCATTTTTCACAGCTACAATGGACCAGCGAGCTCTCAGACAGGGGCGCAATTCGCCAACAGTTTACCCCCTATCAATTAAACAAATTATGAGCTTGTTTGAGTAACAGCTTACATGACCTTTACTCACGAATTTTTGTTTTCATTTCAATTCACGTCCTTGGGAATCATTGTGGAATCATTATGGCTCCTTCTAATTTTTCAAATTCAATTAGCATTAGTGGAATCATTTTCCATCATATCTTGAGACCAAGGCGAGCGCCACTGTGTGATTCACTTGTATGGAGCAATCTTTCTGGGTTTTTATTTCAACGGGTAGGCAAACCGAATCCCTCTCAACTTCAAAAAAGCCATGGCTCGTCTCCATTTCAATGAGTCTTCGACAACCCAGTCTGACTAAGTGGGATCACGGCATTGCATGTCATAGGATGTTGAACTGAATGGATCCTCAAGATAGTCCCTACCCATCTTGACTTTCTCAATCAATTTGCACCAGTATTTATCAACCTGCTTGTGTATAAGGGAGTCGTCGTGCTTAGGGTCAATTATTGGTAAGGCATTTATGATACTACCTTTATTTCTATCACTGTGGTGATGCGCTGGCCGCACCTCCTGATATCTTCTTTTGTTCTCATTCAAGGACTAAATCTAAGTATCTTAGATAGGCTATACCTTGACTATATATATATAATCTATTTGGTATGTCATCGAATTTATCCTCCCGGCACCCACGCGGCCAGACTTACAGAAAAGTGCTTCAATTGTCAGGCCTGATTCCTTCAAGTAAATCGTGAATTACTGACGAACGATATAAGCCTCTTTTAACTATGCCAGTCTGGAACAGCAACAAAGACCGCATCTACTTGGCTTTCTTTAAAAGAGTCGTCGGAAAACAAGGGGATATTAAGTATGACACAGGCTTTATAGTTCTCCCAAAGAGTCCCAACATGCAGAGCAAAATTGGTCGTCGCTATCACATAAAAAATGACATCGCTGAGGGCCAAGAAGTGTGGCAATTCTCTGAGGACGAAACGATGGCTCGTACTTACAACATCTTTAGCACCCTGTTGTTAGGAAAAGCCCCTCAATCCAGTAAAGCGGCGCTCTCGGAGATTTTCAAAAATGTTAGCATCATCCAGAACCAGCGCGAGTGGCGATGCCGTCACTGGGCATGGGACGCGATAGATGTGCGTTCACCATCGCATTTCAAGGCTGGCAGGATTGACTGATCTAGACTAGCATCTTGTTACCAATGGTTTCGTCACACTCCCTGACGGCTTGAACGCAGAACAAGTTTCGGGGAACAGGTATACTTTCGCAGAAGGTGTCGATACGCAAGAGTTACTACACCAAGACATGCTCGAATCATCATAAGCACACACTCTCGATTTGTGCGATCTTCTGTGGTCACCAATACCCTTGAAGAAATGACGCGCCATTTTTATCAACACTACTTTTTCGCCGAGTTCCGGCGTCTTTGATGAAGAGAGTTTTGTCACTTTTGCAACATATTAGAGGTTTAACTACTGATCAAATGACCGTCTTTTGTCTAGATCTCCCTTTTCTCCGCCAACTGGTGATACAAGCACCCACATGCATATGCATGGACACAGCGTATGACCAAGTCGAAGAATGGCGTGGTATCAATCAACAAAGTTGCTTACTAACCATCAATCAACTCGATATCAACAAAGTTGCTTCCTAACAATAATCAACTCGATTTGAACTCGATGGACTCCGAGTTGGACTCGACTCGACTCGGACATATCGAGTTACCTAACTCGACCAACTCGACTCGCGAGTTCCGAGTTTAACTCGACTCGACGGCAACACTAGTTCTGAGCATCAGTTGAAGATCAAGAACTATGACTCGGAACCAGTAAAATTTGGAGGCCACGGAACTCCTTAAATGCTTACGGCCTCCAGCTCTGAAGACATGCAATTCTTGTGTGTAAATATGAAGTTACTCGCCTTGCTTCCGTTATCTTTAGTATCCTACGCGCTTAGTGTGTCGGTTCCCTCCAACGACCAATGGCTCGAATCCCGAGCACTTGCTGGAAGCAAATCCGTCATTGTGCAGATGTTCGAATGGACATGGGATAGTGTAGCGGAAGAATGCACAAATTTCCTTGGCCCCGCTGGTTATGGCTTCGTTCAAGGCAAGCCCTAATATCCCTTTTCCTCTCCGTATCCTGACTCAATGCTTATCGTAGTGAGCCCTCCTCAGGAGCACATAGCTGGTGCACAGTGGTGGACAGACTACCAACTCGTATCGTATAATTTGACCTCCAAACGGGGGGGTCGCACTCAGTTTCAAAAGTCTGTCAACGTTTTCGTCTGCTAGCTCATACATAGTTATGGATGTCATTTGACAGCATGATATCGACTTGCCATGCAGCGGGCGTCCAAGTTATTACAGGTGAGCGCTCGTCGTGGGCACCTGACGCGCTCTCAATAAGTATGTATTCATATCAATCTTTCTAAGATACACTTTTCAATCACATGGCCGGCATCGACTCTGGAACAGGGGTTGCCGGAAGCACCTTCACGCATTACAATTACCCAGGCATATATTCAGATCAGGTGAACAGTCGTCATAGCTATACGATTATCTTGACTTCTAATCATATTGTGACCTAGAACGGTGACTTCCATCATTGCGGACTTGAACCCGGTGACGACGTCCTGAATTACGACAATAGGGTTGAAGTCCAAACTTGTGAATTGCACAACCTCGCAGAGTTTGCTGCCCCCTTCTCTCATCAATATCAAGCTAATCGGGTCTCTTTATAGCTTTGCAACAGAAACAGAGCATGTTCGCGAACAACTGGCCGCGTACGGGAACGACCTACTTTCTCTCGGGGTCGATGGGTTTCGTCTGGATGCTGCTAAACGTGATTTATTTACGACCATTACAATGAGTTGTTTGCTCACTGGGCATTTTAGATATTAATGCTAGCGACATTGCGAATATTCTCAGTCGTCTTACCAAACGCCCCTACATTACGCAAGAAGTCATTTGGGGTGCTGGAGAACCAATACAACCACAAGAATACGTCGGAAACGGAAAGTCTATCAACGTTTAATCAGAATAGGGTGAAAATAAACTCGTTAAACCAGGCGATGTCCAAGAGTTACCCCAGAACACGAAAATCAAAGATGACCCCAGGCGAATTACATAAAGAGGCAACACCGCGAATACTCAATACACAAAACAATTATAGTCTTATCACGCCTCAGGCATTAGGATGCTAGCTGAGAGATTGAAATCGTAGTGAAATGCCGAAGCTGTAAGTGCTCGTAATCCGCAATATGATGCTGGTCCAAATTAAATGTGCCGCCTCTCTTGCGATTTTAGGGGAGGGAAACCAGAGGTCCTTTAAAGCCATAGCGCTTGTGACGAAAGACCGCTGGAAATTTTCTGTTCCGTTTGTTATTCGACTCCCTGCCCTGACATCGTATCTTGTCATGAGAAAGCGTTTGTTGCTTTCAAGTTCATGTCCTTAACTTACTTGAATTTAGGTGGAGTGGAAATTTTCTAGGAGACATTTGTTTTTACCTCTTGACGTCTTGTGCGGGCGGAATACATACTCTATTGCGACAATTTCTTCACTAGAGGTATCTCTCTGTGTATACCCCTGGTCGTGAAATTAGGGTACACATTTATTGAAGGGTGGTTTCATGCGAACCTGTGATAAAACAGGTTAGTAGCGAATGCATACTGTTTGTGCTGTAGCGAAGCCTATGCTGCGCCTGCGCTTTTGTTTTGCACGTTTAACTGGGATCACGACCCCAAGATGAGTTACCTTTGCTATTTTATGTAGTAACGACGTAACAATGAGATTTTGGTCGCCGATTTGTTCTTTTACGGGTACCATCGCGAACACGGCATAGGGCGGGTATTACTGCCCTGCACACCCGTCCTCCCCTCTCACAACGCCGTGATTTTAAAGGAAGTTACGGGATCAACAATTTTAACGTTTCGAAGTTCCACTGTCGCAATGTAAAAATTTCAAGGACGCAATTGATCTGTTTCAGAATAACCTGACTTGTTTTTTTTTTTTTAAAAAAAAACTGTGGCGGCCGAGCAACTAAAACTCATGAAGCTGCGCCTTAGGACTGTTGGGATTTTTTTGCATTAGTCACTAGAGGTGAGCGAGCTTACCAAGACCGTGCCAAGGCGGATATGATAGTGACACTTTCCCGTTCGATGGATCGGAGAGCTTCGGAGTCTTAGGAGGGCTTCCGGGAAGGATCGACGACGACGACTTTGGTAATTTAGTTGCTGCGGTCCATGTGGTGGGTCAACGCGTTGCCAAGTACATATGACATCGTCATAAGTTTTATGTGATGAGCAGTGAAAAATGGAATGGCGCGATAAGGCACATTAGTGTACCGAATATGCAAATGTCGATCACTCACGAGTTGATCGCGGTTTGTGATGAAGGTTTTAAGCACAAAAAAGCCATGCATGCGTCTCGCTAAAGATGGACTAGTTTGAAACGAATATTGATCATACTGAGCCCTACTGAGCTTTAGAGAGATAAATAAGTGATAAAAATAATTAGTTAGAGCAAACGTTGGAATAAGCCAGATGACAATGGGTTGTTCCGATGCTGATTCTGGAGGACTGCGTTTTACGGACAATAGCGGAGGTGCAGCATCTCAGATTTCAGTGTGACTATATAGGAATCAGGAGTTAAGTTAAGCGTTCAAATTACTTAGGAACGCAGTAAGCGAGCATTCTCCAAAAGTTCAGCGACGATCGCTGTCGTAGCGATGACATTGTGTAGTTAACGCGACGAACATGGATGTGGATTTGTACTTTGCATAGAACAGGTGATGTATGGAATGATTAAAGGTATATTGTTAGCCACGTCATTTTCGGCTGCGCGTTTAGAGTGGTTGTCCTGGTTCAGGCTTGCACACTTGAACGAAATTGTAGGTGAATCTAAAAGGCACCACAAAGCGAAATTGATTGAGTGTAGAGACATGTGAGCTCAGGATAATATACTCAATCGACTACTCGTTCAAATTATTATGCGCAATCGTCGTGATCATCGTTAATAAAAGTCGGTGTCTGGTTAGCAGATGAGAAAAGGCCAGAATGGGGATCAAGGAGTTAGCTGATCGGCGTGATGGCACAGAAGGGTGGACGCAACCTCGTGTGAAAATTACATTCAAAAATGACATATGGTTGACATGCCGGATTGAATCCCGACATTCCGAGATTTGAGAGAGAATGAAATAATTACACGCCGTCGAGCTGTCTATGTTCCAGAGCAAGCGGACAGAGCTGCTGACGGTGTAGAAAAGTAGGAGAAACAGGGAGTTGTCTATATTTACATTTACACGCCTTTGGACCCATGAGAAAACATGGTCGTCGCCACGGATTATGAAAGTCATACTATCACTGTTCGGGTGTTTTAATTTTTTTGGTATTGCTCAAATTTAAGTACCTTGCCCTTGCTCATTTCCCTCA
>JASFDA010000621.1:0-10588 GCA_036936965.1 Cystoderma amianthinum
ACGAATTGTACAACAGGGTTAGAGGCCAGAAGGGAGATTTGGTAGAGGGAAGTTTTGCTGCATATGTTCCTTCTAATAGCAAAGTCAGGTCAATTCGCATACGTACAAAATAACCTACATAGTGTCTGAAGTGGACAGTTTTACCAACATTGGATATCTCGTCAATTTCCTTCTTCTCCAGTAGATCTGGGAGTGTATATAATTCGCCCAGAAGCTTAATACGGTCCGTCGCTTTACTTGACGTTACAGCAATAGCACCTTGCGCACGAATCCAAAGAATTAGCACCGAAGTGGAGTCGATATTTTTTCCTGTGGCAGTGGACAAACGATCAGCGATGCGTTTGAGCACTGGTTTCAGGGGACCACCGGAGTGACGGAGAACGGGGGTCAAGCCTCCAAATGAGGCCGTGACAATGTTGTGTTTCGCTTGTAAAGCCAAGAGTGGCTCCAAATGCGCAAGGACGTATGGATGAAACTCTATCTTCACATTAGAAACAGTGTTAATAAAGAACTAAGAACCCGGTTTTAATTGAAAACGCACTTGGTTCACGACAGGTTTATATTTCGCTCCATCCAAGATGACCTCGAGATCCTGAGGTCGAAAGTTGCTAACTCCAATACTCTTAAGTTTGCCTTCTGATTTCAGATCTTCTAATATCTTCCATAACTCTTTAAGGTGTTTCGGGTCCACAATGAAAGGGTTATGGATGAGATATAATTCTGGAATGAACCCAAGTTTTTCGATAGAGCGCTGGACGGAGCCACGTATTTCTTCAGGGGAATAGAGTACATCCCCAGGACCCTTTTCAGAAACTGGAATTTTTAATGATTTTTATTGGTTTTATGGTGGAAGGGCGGCGTACGCTTTGAGGTAACATAGATTTCTTCTCGACTGACTGATGATTCTGAGATAGCCTGACCTGTCTCAGCCTCAGTTCCATATAATTGAGCCGTGTCGATGTGTCTTATCCCTGCAGCAATGGCCAATTTCCCAGCATCGAGGGATCCAGGCCCCCATGCGAGCCAAGGAACATGGGTATTATCCAATAGCTTGAGAGTAGTCATAAATATCTGCGGGGTCGAAGTGCAAGTAGGAGAGGCCGCGTGTGAGAGTGCAAATTTATTTGCGCTTTCGTACTTATGTACTTACTTATAGCTTACGGCTAACTTGAGGTGAAGGTGATTTGTCGGGATGACGCCATAAACTTGTGACGGCAATGACGGACCGGAGCCGGTCCGTGATATTATGAACCTGAACCTTGGAAGGAATTCAGTACTTAACTGATCAGCCAGCTTAAATTAAAGCTGCAAAGTTATATTATGACGTCGATTCGAGTATGAATAATAAATGTTGTGACAAGTACACGTTGCACACCTCAATGCAAGTAGCCGACAGTCCTCCAATATGAGACCCACCGTTCAACGTCCTGATAGTCAAGTGGCCGCACTTCCTTCAAAGTCTCGCTGAACGCCTGTGCCTTCGTGGTCTCGAAGCTATACAGGCTAGCATGCTGTTGCGTTGCAGCATCTCTCCTTTTTGCGTCTGAATCTGCCATTGAGCGGAAAAACGGCAGGAGTTTTATTGCAGGCTAATCTTGATGTTAAACTTCTACAAATCTCTGGAGTAAGTAGACAACTCACAATTTCGCCAACATTCTCGTCACTGATGTTTTTTGCTTTTTGCTCGAGTTGGGAAACCCATTCTTGTAGCGGAACAATGGGAATTGGACTGGAATTACCATCCTTGGCTAGAAGCCGGCTCAGCGGATCGATGACAGTGTTCCACGATACAGGGTGGGGATGTACGAGGTTGGCCGCGAATGGGGATGGTTCCTCGTTGAAAGCTATATCCAAAAGCGCCTGAGATGCGGCGTCCATTGGCAGCCACGCGACAGACTATAGGATTTCAGTCTTGACTACACTGTGTTATTATATATCCAACTTACCCCTGTTACCAAAGGCAGAGCACCAATAGCTAGACTCGATTTAACAAGGATTGGAACCCAATCAGATGTCGCCCAAGCTCCATTGGGGGCACCTCCACTGATTTGGCCAAGCCTTAGGGAGCAGACTTGAAGACCGCTCGCAGCAAGAATCTATTAACCGTATGAGAAAGGGATAAGAAATCATGCACGTCGTTCCTCACTCTTTCAGCTACGTATTTTCCTTCTCCATACCCGCCGCCAACAGCATATTTAGCATCAGACACGAGTTCCTCAGGATAAGGTCCTCTAGATTGGTCCCATGATTGTGCGGATGCTATCGATGATGTGAATAAAAACTTTAGTATTGATGAATTGGCGCCTGAGCGAGCAAAATCGATGAGATTTCGAGTGCCCCGAATATTCGATTCAAAAGAAGGAAGGGTCAAGTTAAAATCGAGCCGCCATGCATTGTGGATAATCATAGTAACGCGGTCTCGAAGCTAAGGAATGTGTGAATGACTGATCAACGTCTATTTAGGCGTTTAGCACTCACAGTTTCATACACTGGCTGTGTGAGACCAAGCAAGTCTTCAGCAGCATCTCCTTCAATAAGTTGAAGTTTGCTGTGCTGAAGCAGACTTTTGTCCAGACCTTTATCTTCAAAGCGGGCCTCTTGTCTTTGCAAGATCGATTGAGAACTAGATGATGGGCGGTTTAGAGCAAAAATTATTTTTACTCTATCATCGTTAAGCAAAGTAGCGAGCATTTGAGCTCCAATATTACCGGTCGTGCCAGTGATAAGCACAGATTCTGAACCACTGTACGATTTCCTCCAAGAATTCGAAGGGTTGGTGGTAGGCGTGTCCAATCCCACACTGTATTTTTCGATCAACGTCTCGATAGCTGCCTTTCCATTATTGACTGATTTCGAAGTTTCAGGATCCGCAACGATATCAGTAAGAAAGTTTGCGAGGCTCTCTATCGTAGGATATGTGTAGACTGTGTTCTGAGAGACTCCTGCTGCTGCCGTGGCGTTCTTAGAAGAGCGGAGAGCGCCAACAATGCGCAAACGAAGAATAGTAGCGCTCAAACTTGTAAAATTAGTCTATATGTTGTGGTCACATCAAGCCTCTCACCTATCGAAGCCTTGGTCGAAGAGATCTTTCGATGTCGATAACTCCTTCCCGGATTGGACGTCAACTGCTTGCTCCAAGAGCCATCTCACCACAGTTTCGATGCTCCAATCATCAGGCGGAGTAACATCTTGACCTCCTGCTGTTGATTCGACTATTTTATACCTAGAGAATTTGGATGAGATTACAAGACGAGATTCTAATCCACAATAAAACCACAGACAGATTTTCAATTTCTTCTTCAAAAAGTTTCAACGCAGCCTTCCTCATGACGGTTCCTTTTGGAGATCGAGGCAGAGGTCTATCCGAAGGCACAATGAAAATCATTTCCTTGAATATCCTGCTGAACGCGGGGGCGTTTTTATTCGATTCTTCGACGATAGGCCTACAATTGTGAGACCAGGTAAGTATGTATAAAACAAAACTACTTACCACAATCGATTTCTGAAATCAGCAATCTGTTTCGTGTCATGCTCATCAACAGAACTGCTTGCAGAGAGCTCTAAGAGAGCTCCAGCTTGGTCATGATTGCGACCAAACATGACTACTCCCCGGATACTGTTCCCGTATTCAGAGTCAGTACATCGCTGCTATTAAAATAAACGACTTACAGAGGGCTACTCATCATCACTTCTTCCATTGGGCCCGGAACTGTTTTCTCGCCCGAGGAATGTATAATGACATCGTCGATTCGGCCAACACTAAAACATGATTAATTTATTATCATTCATCAATCGAACAGCAACAAACATTTTCCATAGATGCGGCTTGGTTGGATGTCTCTTGAAGAGATCGGATGTTGCATAACCCCGCGGTTCTGACATATTCTCAATAGCAGGGTGGTGCTTCTCAGTGGTCTACCCCGCTACTGTGAGGAAGCAAAAGAGAAAATATTTTCTGTTCACTGACCAAGGTTTGACATTCGTATGTTCCGTCCCCTTGCGACACCCACCTCAACTTGGGCCTATCACTAAATTCTAGCCATTCCCAATCGGCTTCCTGGCCCCGGTGTAACCTCGGCATGGTCAACGGTCCAAATTCTGTCCCACCATACACAGCTTGTACGTTGACACCAGCAGCTGCAAGTTTGTCGCCAAGTTTCTCAGCCAGAGGTCCACCAGCATAACGCTATATGAATGTTAGTAGACTGATTATTTAGGGGAATAGAAAAAACATACAATGAAGACAAGTTCTTTTAGCTGATTAATCGCGTCTTCGGATTGCGCCCAGACGTGCAAAAGGGCGGGGATAATAACTAACCCTGTCGAGCTAGTTCTACGTAAGTGGTCAAGAATATTATCTGAAGTCGGCGCCAGCGGTTGCATATTTGGCGCAGTCACAACTGGAGGAAATACTGCTATAGTTATCAAGCCGTATATTGCTTGGAGCAATTGGGAATATAGTCCAAGTGTATGAAATGCCGGGAGGGCCATTGTCCCAATGCATAGCCGAGGTCTATACTGCTGTAGTCTGAAAAGGGCTGGAGGTTTTGTGAGCGGATTTAGGATGAGTGAAATAGATATAATGACATACAAAAGGACGCCCATTCCACCATAATCATATGGCTTTGGGGAATACACTTGGGAAATCCTGTGCTTCCGGAAGAATGAAGATAAATTGCCACATCTGTAAGCGCTGCGCGAGTGGGAGAGGGCGGATAAGGCGTAAAAGAGTCGTTGATTGTCTCTGAACCAAGCTTCGGATAAATTTCATTTAGGGCTGGTGCTTCCCAGACGTTGAGGTCGAAGTCTGGATAGGTGGTGGATAACTCTGCTCTCACTCCTTGAAGCAACCCACGTAAAGTTTCTTGCGTAGAGATGACGGTATGACAAGATGATGCTTTGAGCAAATTTACAATGGCTGGGGGGGAGTTTCGCGGTGAAATCGGGAAAGGCTTTATGACATGAGTTATCGCTAACAATAAAAGAATAAATATGCGTACCGTAATGCCCGCCTGCATTAATCCGGCTACGATTGCATGGTAGACAACTGTATCAACGAGCGCTATAATAGCTACTACTTGTCCTCCTTGTCCAGAGCGTCCTGGTCGAACTTTGTGAGCGACTCTGTGGCATGCTCGTGCAAATTCAAGGTGTGTGATTGTTGTCGCAATGCTCGGAGTGCTGTCATGACTGAACACAAAAGCGGGTTGGTTTGGATTCCTTTTCAAGTTGAAGTCTATAGCTTCTGGGATATTTATGGTCCCGTCGAGTACTGGAATGACGGGATCACCAGAAGAAGAAGACATACTCGCGACAGGTAAGAAGAGTCAATGCCTCAATGAGCTCCTTCACGTATTTTTATCATGATATTGAGTGGGTCTGTCACAGAGTTTGCACCTGTTGAATAGCGGATATAGCTTTTTCGTTGACATCAAGAAGCGCCGTCAAATTGAACTTCGGTGAGTCCGGTGGGACGGATACCAAGGTACATCTTCAAGAAGGGAGAAACCCCCCTTGAGATATGGCAAGGCCTACTATGTACCCTGTTGGCGGCTTAGCTGTTTCGTGGTCGTTGCCCTAACTCTCAAAGAAAGATAGTGAATGAGTCGGACAGCGCCAGTCACAACTTGATCACAACAAACGAATCATTGTTCTGTTTGTCTCTATTTAAATCGGGAGTTGCTTGCTCGGATTTGTGCTTGAATATCACATTTCAAACCGGTATTACAAGTGGCGCGTGTAACATCTGCTCCCAATTTAAATTTCAACACATGTTATCATAAATATCCAGGTACGATGTTTTTTCTTTGAGCATCCAAAAAACCCGTGATAAACCCTGAACCTTTGTTCAACGTTGAATATTTGAATGTGCCGGAACGCCCCATGATAAGGAAAATGACGGTCAGGCGTTCTTGAGAGGCAGGGTTTACCTAAAACGCCAGGTATGGCGTGCAAAGGCATGGGAACGCCGATGATAAAATCATTAAAGCACACCAGCTGATATACGTTAATCGTGCTGATGAATCTGGTAATTAATGCCATGTGCGGATTCAGTGTAGCAATCCTTCAAATTACCCCATTATTTATACTTCATCCTGAACTGGTGCCTCGGAAGTTGCGAAGACCAAAGTCTCCATCCGAGTTGCCTCCGTAGTAGTTCCATCTAAGCCCTGCATCCCTTCCTCTCGAAGATTTAGGAGCATCCGATTTCCAAAGATGGAGAGAGCTACGACCGTGATAGACGTCAACAGTGACGACAGGGTGGGCTAGTTTACACATGTTAGTATTCTCACTGATGAATTGGAACAGCAACACGTACATCTGGATTGTTAAACAACACAGCATTTCCAATAAAAAGGACAAAGATTCTATTGATTATCAGTTAGGAGGGAAAAGTTTAAGTAAACGTTAATAATCACGTAGTTAGGTATAGCAGAGTATCTCCAATGACCAGCTCCAGTAAATTTGACGACCAGTCTATCGTGTTGTTTAAATAGTTATAGAACTTGAGTGAAACTAGAAATAGAGTGGTGGTCTCATATACCAGGATTGGAATCCTAATGTAATTTTAGTTGAAAAGCTGAAAATTAAGTCGACAGAACAAGAACCAATATGTCCATAAAGCATGATATCGCGTATACACCAGACATGCTTTAAAATCCACTCCAGGTGCAAGATTAATGGCCCCTGATAAACATGTATGTTGAATTTGGTGAGCCATTCAATGAGACAGGTAAAAGTTCATTCACCCTTTGTATGCTTTGCAACCACTCCCAAAACAAGCACAGAGCACATTGTAGCAGTCAGAAATAACACCAACAAAGGATATCGAATTTTTTTTGCATGCCCGTAGAGTGCAGAGACACGCAACCAGACAATGCCGTCCGTAATAATCAATTGGGTAACACCTATTCTCGAAATGATATAAATGTGAGTTTGTGGATGAATTATTTCCAATTTCAATGCTTACTTGTTCCCAGAAGCCAGAAGCTAAGTGCAAATTTACCTAAGCGAATGAAAGAGTTAGTCTCTATGAGCGAATAATTGCATAAAATACAAACAGCTAACAAAGAAGTTAATATTTGTCAGCATGCAATATATTCATTGATAGAAAATAATCATACAACTGGAACGCGGGGATTTTTAAGAAATGAATTGAGAACAATAGGAGCTTAGAGTACTCACGCTGTACGAAACATTTTGACTGATATGAGCTGATGTACGAATTTATAAACCGGTCGGAATTGCTGAAGGAACACGCACAGTAAAGGTTGACGCATTGTGCGATTATAGGAAGATATCGATTCTTGGGGGCTATTACTACAAAAAAAAATAGGAACAGATAGAAAACTTACAATAACAAATAGCACAGTAATCCATGATTTTGCATGCCAACGCTTGGTTACAATAAATAAAAATTTCATGCCTCTGAAAGGAGATACTCACCCAAATTAACCGTAACTGTAGAAATGAAATAATGAGGAAGTAGTCAAATCCAAAAAAAAATTAATAACAAACTTCTTCATTAAACGTTAGTGAGTAATCATAAAGAATTAGGGTTGTGGATGCAACTAAGATCGATTTTCAGTTAAATCTTGCGTTTTTTGAAAAACAACGTAAGTACAAACCTTCTGCACAAGCATGCCATCTTGTGTGCTCCAGAACCGCACTAATGTCGATTGGAACGGGGACAAAAGACATTGCACCTCAGGTTGATAAGATACCTGTCAGGGTAAGAAGCTTTTATACTGCACAACTTTGACCATATTTTTATCCAAACGTTGAAACACATCAACACCCAAAGCCACGATGGAGCCTTTTCATTCACGGAAGGAATGTCCCGAATTGGGTCCGAGAATAAAGAGGGCATAGCCTTTCAGTTTCAAAAGTTGAATGCAGCCTGAGTGGAGAACGTGTCAGGTGGCTTTGTATACATGCAAGCTGAGTGCTACTACTTGTCAATTACGCTTGCCTTGGGCCGTAGCACAAGCACCTGCGTTCTTGCCACGCAGTAATGTTCACATGTTGGTACATATCTGTGCTCAACCCGGAAAAGCAACAATTCGAAGATTACCACGCATCCAGTGTAAATTCTGAGTGTCAGTAGTCAATATTCAATGGTGATAGAACCCAGAAACTGTGATTCTGTGATTGATGATGATAACATCTTGGCATTCATGATGCGCGGATGATGATCAAATAATGATCGATAATCTGGAGGCGATTCCGGATATATTAGTTGGGCCAGGATGATCGGATGAAGATAAGTTATTAACAGCGTTGATGGAAAGGATACACGAGGATTTCCACCTATCCAGGTTGGCGACTGCTTCACCGATGTGTAAATACTGGTCTCTCGAGCAGGGGTCGAACGCAGCAGTGGGAAAACGAAATCCAATGGCTTACCATTGGCAGACTCGGCACTGACAGATGTGATGTGTACATAGCTCGACATATGATAATCATCATGGAAGACTCGAGAGCTAAACTTTCACGGTGATTGGAGCGGTTCGAAACAAAAAGCCTCGGTTGCTTGGAGACACTATGACTTGTCACGTGCATCGATTTGTCTATAAATAGAGTAATCCAGATATCTATGGGAAGGGCAAAGAGAAATCTATATTTAATTATACATGGTTCATTGTATTTTATTTTGGGCATCGCGCTGTGTGTGCATGGCATGGCTCCATGCTTGCCATGTCATTGGCGGTTCGGCGGGTACTACGGCGTTTTTACCATGCCCGGCATGGGAAGACCGATCGAAAACCGAAGCAGTTCTTCAACAAAGTCATGTAAACGAACACAACCCACCACTGAAACGTATCCATGGTCATCCAATGGACGCTACTAGCCCCCTGCTTTGCCGCGTACCTTATCCTCGTTCGCGTTCTGCGCTATCGACGGGTCGGTTCGATCGCTTCTAAGTTCTCGGAGGATGCAATCCGCAATATGACACCATATACAGCGCAAAAGATCGTTCACGAGTCATTCCTCTACGACACACCAGCAATGATGCTGCTAGGTACTCAGGTCGCCCTGTTCAAAGTATACGGCATTGTAAATGGTATCTATTTGTCAGCCACGACGTTGTTGATTTGATGTCATTAGTCCTCCATTGCCTCTATTTTACTAAAAACTGGAGTGCTCTCATCAACACAAATTAATAAGCGCCTAGCTAATGTTCGTGTATTCATCCTATGTAATCTAGACTGTCGTCTAACATATTTTGATTTTGAAGACCAGTGTGTTGATAGCAACAGCATTATCGAACCCCATGGTTGGACCAGGTTCAGGCTGCCCACTCTCAGCTTCAACACTCGACCCACGAGGATCAATAGCTGTTGCACGTATGAATTACTTGCACGGGAAATACCCCATTGTAAGTCGATCGCCGTCGTGAAGAATATGATTATCAACCAATCTTCGCAGAAGAACGACGATTTTCTATATAACCTATCTCTTTTCATGATCGAACCGATTGTAAGCACTGAACACCTGAGAATTAGATTCGCCTCTTTCTTACTTGATGGTCAGAGAAAGACCGAACAATTCGATTGGAGACCCCACTCCCCATTGGAGATACAGGTAAGGTTCGCGAGGCTAATGTTATCATTCACTCAACGTTTGGAGCAGGCTATCTTCGTCTTATGGACCGAGATCGGCAGACGCATGGGAATCACAAATATATGGGAGTCCTATGTTGAAATGGTAGAATGGTCAACTGTGCGTCAGCAAGTGCCGCTTTAAACATCTATTTGAATTACGAACCCTAGCAATATGAAATTGACAACATGGTCCCAACGGAAGCGTCCAAAGAACTAGCGCGCATAGCGATCGGCCATTTTATGACACGAGTACCCAACGTCCTCGGCCTGCGCAGTGCCGCGTACCAGCTAGCGTTGACCGTATTAGATCAAAGAACCCGAACAGCAATGGGGTAAGCCATTTCCGTAAAGCCACCGTTTTCTTTTGATTCACCTTTTTCCCTGTGACAACGAAAGGTTACCAAACCCATCTCCTTTGGCCGCCGCTGTAGTCTCTCAAGCGTTTAAACTGCGAGCTTTTTTTGCGCGCCATCTCTGTTTGCCAAGGAAAAAACCAGCGCTTTGGGTACGACTTGACTCGGTCCACATATTTGATAGATCTGGATTACCTCGAATACCTGCAGTATTGTACGTAGGGCATCCTTCCGACTTCCTCCTGCACTGCCAACCCATTGTATAGTAAACGAAGATCAGGTCCATGGTATTATCCTGAAGAAACCGGATGGGCCTTGACAATACAACAGATTAAAATCAAACTAGGATTCCTGGACCCGAACAAGGTGCCCAGCAAGAGGTGGAAAAGTGAAGGCTACCGTCTTGAGGAAGTGGTATGTTTGCATCCCCTTCTCCTGCATCGTAATCGAATAAAAACCACTTTTCATAGGGGCCAAGTAGATTCGAGAACCAGGGTCACGATCAAGTAATGCAAGAGGCTTCTAAAATACATGTCAGTCTATACTTGAATCTCAGTGACGATGCATTGATGTCTCCTTGAAGGGATATCCTATTACCGGCCTTTGGGGAATCCCCGCACGAACATTATC
>JASFDA010000622.1:0-10580 GCA_036936965.1 Cystoderma amianthinum
GAAGGCGATGTGGTTTTCGATGGTGATGAAGACCTGGACGAACCCGCAGCTGAAAACTCGAGGGGCGGAAACGAAATTGTTCCTTATGCTCATAGGGATTTGAAGCCTGGGTTTGTACTATCTCCATTCTGTTAATCAAAAAGTAAAATATTATTTGTTTAGGAATGTAATGCTCGCTGACGACGGGACAACACCCATCCTAATGGATTTTGGGAGCACACTCAAAGCACGGATACCCGTTGAGAACCGTTCCCAGGCCCTATTTCAGCAGGTATGTACCGCCTTATCTTAAAGGTGTGGAGCTTACACACGGTATAGGACATAGCTGCAGAACAGAGTACCATGGCATACCGAGCTCCTGAACTGTTTGATGTCAAAACGGGACAGACATTGGACGAGAAGGTTGACATCTGGGTGATTGAAATATCTCATTTTCATGTGTTTGCATATTTACATCGTTGCTGCCACAGTCGCTGGGTTGCACGCTTTATGCCTTAGCTTATTCGCATTCTCCTTTTGAAAATATCCAAACCACAGAGCAAGGTGGTTCGATAGCAATGGCAGTGCTCAATGCACAATATAAACATCCGCAATCGGCTTACTCACAGGGACTAAAGGATTTAATTGACGCTATGCTTAAGGTAAACCCCGCCGACAGACTAGATATTCACCAGGTGTGCTTTAATGCTTCGTAATCTTGGTGTATTGAATATCATCTCATGCATGTCATTTTAGGTCCTTCAGATGACCGACCGGGTGTTGCAATCAATGGCTTAATGCCTTGAAAAATACTTCCGAACTTACCATTCGCCCACTATGCCGACTCTACATTTATCCCTTTAATTTCCAACTCACTTCTGTGCATCTTCACGTTTGATGTATTTTTCGAAATAATAGACATGAACATATTTATGAAGGTTCTTACAACATTGTTAAGATATAACCTTCTTTTGGGGGGATTTATTATGAGGAGTGTTTTTAGAGGGTTTTGACACGCTCGTTATTCGAGATCGTGCCATCTTGGCTCGGTCAGAAGCCGACTTGACAATATTTTTCACAGCTGCTGCTACCTGTGAACCTTCAGCTGGTTCCGTCTTTGATGACGCTGACTTGTTGCTTTTTGGTGGGGAAACTGGTAGAGGTTCGACATGTTTTCGTGATTTATCCATCCTGTCCAATTTCTGCTTTTTGCGTTTTGGAGGGCTCGTGGGTAGTGGTTTCGTTTCGGAGATGTATCTGACGATATGGAGGGGGTTCTAGCAGCCCCAGCCACTTTTTTCTTCGTGGCCTTCGCTTTTGCTCGTTGCCGCTTCTCCTTCCTCCGAAGTGCTTGAGCTTTCTATTTCAAAAATCAGCTACGCACTAGATCATAAATTAAAAATGAAGCGTTCACCCGTTTCTCAGCCCTCTTCGATGACTCCGTTGGAACAGTAAGAGACAATTTGGGTTTTTCCTCAGAGCCGCGCTTCAGTAGGTCCCAAGCACTTTCGTTAGGTTCGGTATCTTTCGCAAGAATAACAAACTGATTCATACGTCGATTATGGGCCTAGAGGAAAATTTGATTAATGCATGAAATAAAAACGTGCGGTGTCGCCGAGTGAAATCGTACATGCATTGGAGTGTCTGTGTAAATCAATCATTTTCACGCCCTTGAGCAATTTCCCTGGGCACACAATGCATGCTTTGAGTTCTGGCTGGACAGATACGAGGTAAATGGGATCGCGAAGGGCAACTTGAACTGTGATCGATGGGTCTTCGTCCTCCACCTCGCCATCGCTTTCTTCTTCATCGTCCTTTTCATCGTCTGTCTCATACATTATATCGCCATCCTCAGCATCTATCTCTTCATCGATATCTCCTTCAGCGGAAGAGTGGTCAGAGTCCGAATCAGATTCGTCGGAGTCAGCATCGTGTAGCCCAAGAATATCCTTCATATCGTCGTTAATACCTAGTTTCTCCTCTTCCTCTTTTCGACGTTTTCGCTTTTCGACTCGTTTGAACATACTTGCAAAGGAGTGATGCCTGTTTTATAACAAGGAGCTAAATTGAATCAAGTGTAGAAAAAATATTCAAAATTTCGGCCCGGTTACAAACAGAAATTGAAAATTCAGCAGGAAAAAAAGTATAACAGTAACTTCACGGTCACCATTTGACTTCCCTCTCAAGAAATGCACCGATTGGTAACGTCTTCGCGACGTCAACCTTCTCATAATGTTTTACGCACTGTGCAATCCCAGGCCGTAGAGTGTTCATGTCACTGGCACCGTTCACAGTCGACGGCCGCATCGGCACCTCAGGACCAACAGTCTCGTCCATTTCCTAAGAGACCGCCTCCACGGCGAATGGGAAAAGATGATGTTTCCAACATGTACAAAATGTCTGCTAAACTTGTTGATAGGCAGACAAACAAAGGATTGAGTGACTGGAGCGAGACCAAGAAACATCGGTCGGACGAGTTCAAATTGAAAGCAGCAGTAAAGCACCAAAAAAGATCCCGCATGCCTTCTAAGGAAGAAGTTGAATTTATGGCTGATGAGGGACCTTTAGGAGATGCAGACGACTATTTTTCAACCCAATACACCCCAGGAACATTCATTGAGACACGGAGGTATGGTTATATTGACTCACTCAGTACAATCTCAATAATACTAATAAATTACTTTTTTGCGCTTAGAAATGAGATATCTGCACATGGGGTAGTTCTTGGAGATGTGTATCTGCAGAAACGCTGGCGAGTGATAATTCTGATGACCTCAGGGGAAGTGTGGAACCCTCTAAAGGAAGATATTCTATTTTCCATCCCTTCCATGCTTCCTGCCGAACTTGCCATGCGCTGTGGGTTGGCAGATATTGCTGAGAACTCAATACAGCTGAACGCCAGAGTGGAAGCATTGAAGCGCTTACGAATGCTCGATAACTCAATCACTCAAACGTTTAACCTTTTGTCAACACGAACGGTTGATCTCCATGCCAGGCTCTCCCATGCTGACCCCGAGAAATGGAATGAAGTTACAGTATCCGAAGTTGCCAACCTCCTTTACGATAAACCCAGGATTATCAGCTTCTTTGCTGTCCATAAATACTTGATGTTCAGCCCAATACATTTCGAGGCTCAGGTCGACTATCATATAACTCAGGCATTCCGAGTGCGCCCTCGAAGCCATGTGGAAGATATCCTCCGTGTCAACGAGTGGTGCAGAACGAAGGACAGCCCTGTATCATCCTTTGTTAACAAAGCAATTCCCATCATGGAAGAGGCAAAGCGAGTGGCTATTACTTCATTTCACGAGGCTCCTAGTGTATCGCCAGCTTCGCAGTCGTGGAACGATGATGACAGAATAATTCTTGAATTTTTGCGTCGCGCCTTACGCCAGAAGCGCTCGATCCAAGGTGATCCTTACGCCTTTGGTCAAGGCGCCTTATCGCGGAGACTCAGGCCAAAACTCTCTGAAACAACCGATGATGTCAACCACTCCATTCTCGTTTCCTTGGGGGTTCTAGCCCCGTGGCAAGATCTTGTGCCGCTCCGACCTGAACTCGGTCTTGATATTTCACTTCCAGACAAGTCTCCAGTCGCAGAAGCTCAGACAAAATTGGTCCAAAGAGGTTTTTCAACGCCACCGACTAATAGGATATTGGGCCCAGAAGATTTCTACCCCACTGACCCCCTGGAGTCCATTCGACATGATTTTGGTGACATGCCTGTATATGTGGTCGACGATTCTACTGCGCAAGAATTGGATGATGGAATATCTGTGGAAAATATCCCCGCGGAGCCCGAACATTATTGGGTGCACGCTCATATAGCTGACCCAGGGTCTATCTTGCCTCCCAATCATGTATTTGCACAAGCGGCAAGGTTACAGGAGGAAACATTGTATTTTCTCCATCGCACCTGGCCCCTCTTTCCTCGATCCTTCATTCATGATCCTGTACATGGTGTTTCCTTGGGTGCACGTTCAAAACTGGGTGGTGCCGATCGTACTTTGACCTTTAGTGCAAAGGTAGACCCACAAGGCAAAATTGTGGACTACAAAGTCCGCGCTGGCCTTGTGCGTAATGTACACGTTCTCTCGTATGATTCCGTTGATGCCGCTCTCAGCGTTGCGTCTCCTATTCGGACTTATCCGTTTGGAGCGCCGGAAAAGAGAGGCACCCACCCACACACACCCTTGTCTCCGAAAATTATTGCAGATTTTGCGAATATTCAGAACGTAGCCGCAGCGCAAGTTAAAAGGCGATATGATGCGGGCATATTCATAACTAGCACCGACAGGGCACATTTACTCCAACTTGAAAAAGCTCCGGATGTTCCTTTTTCACCCGGAGAACCAGTCCAGTTTAGAGGCTTTCCCTCATCTGTATATGCTGTTGCATCGCAGAAAACGTCTAATTTTGGCTCACGAGGCTTTGTAGCAGAGATTATGCAAATCGCTGGTCGCGTTGCATCACTTTTTTGCCGCGACCGCGGTTTACCTGCTGTACGCCGCACGTCTCCAGCCCCTTTCGTTGAAAGCGAAACTGGACTTGAAAATCTGTTGAAACTACGCAACCCTCATGGATATGTGGACTATTCATTAGCCTTGCCATATATAACGCAGATCAACGCAGCCAGCTACTCCCTGGAACCAGAGGAACACTTTGGGATAGCTCTGTCCGCTGGGGAAGGTTACAGTCGTTCGACCTCACCACTGCGTCGGTTTAATGACCTTTTGCTTCATTGGCAAATCCACAGTGCTTTGTTGGGCAAGAGTAAACCTCTTTTTGATGAAGCGTATTTAAGGGAATACATGGCATCGATGAAACTCATCACGAGGCGGAACCAGCGAGGCACGAATGCTCATTACATGTTCTGGTTGTTAACCTACTTGAAGAGGTGGATGCAAAAGCAGAGCGTCAAAGGACCTGATCCAGTGACAAACTTGCAGGCCGTTTTACTCGACGTCCCGGTGATGAACAATGTTAAACGCCTATTACAAGCCGAAGTCGACATTCCCGTTTTGGGTCTGAGGGCACATCTGTTGAATGTTCCATCCAGTTCACAGATTGGTGATTCATTACCAGTGCGAATTTCAAATATACAGTTGGGTATCACTCCCGGATTAGTCCTAGAGCCGAGATAGAGGTCAAATCGCAGTCTAATGTCTTCGTTTGTACGCTCTTAATGTTTAGACAGCCCTAAGTACTACTAGTACTAAGTAATCACCCACCCACACAAAATTATTAATATAAGCATAGTAATTGGAATGGAAAATGGGGTATTATGATCCTTATGCCGGTAGTTGGCCTTTTCCCAGGTACCGTTGGAATGGATATCTACCGGTTCAGGCTATGAAACCGGGCCTAACAGAAAGATGTTCCATCATGGCACAAGCTGTTGGGAACTATACGTAGAAAACCCAAAACACCTACATTTTCCGGAGACCACGCAGGACCCACGTATCCCATGACACGTAACAGAGCGAGCTGGTTTGGAACCAAAAGAAAAAGAGACAACCGTCGCTAAATTTCCTAGTGAAATGATTGATTAAAGTTTCGGCGTTGTAAGCAAGGGAACTGAGAGCCTTCGCCAAAATATACTGGGGCGATCCACTGAAAATGTTTCTGACTTTTAGCATTATTATCAAGTAGGTCAAGATAATTTCTTCATGCCCCTTTGTTGCTTATCTCTACTTATCGGTTTACTAAACGATTATAATTATCTCCTCTATTTTCATCAGCGTAGGCCTTAAAAGCGCGAGCGGTTACGCCCCTGCTTACGCTACCTGGCTGGTCGCCACTTGTTTACATCTTGCAGAAAGCTGGGTTCGTTTGACTGATAGCGGGAGATGCGAGTGATGGGATACCTTTACGACGTATGTATTGTTGTTTGAAAGACGAAGAATGTAGGCGGCATAACGACATCATCAAGACATAACCAGTGACTTGAATAATCCATGCGCAACGTCTCGCTCGCAGGTTACGTCAAGGACAGGGATCCTAGTTCCTCCCTGTTTCCCGGAGTGAAAAAGTTGATAACCTCTTCTTCGGGAAGAGCATGATGCATCGCTTGAGAGATTAAACTGAAATGGTTGGAAAACCAAATACATGAATGGTGTGGGTTTTTCGCAGGCGTAGCTATGTCCAAGAACCGGGATTTTTATCTTGAGGAGTAAATCCTGTCCGCCCTGGAAAAATGCAGTTAACAGTAAAAACGATAGTACCACTTGACCTTGGTTTCTTGGAAATATCAAAGGAAAACTGGTCATAATAATTTCACTATCTCTAGAATCTAATCAATTACCATGATAAGAAACAGCTTGTGGTTCGATTTGAAGTTAAAATTGAACGGAAACAGATGGTTCGATTTCGGCAGTTTTCATAAAATCATTTTATTTAAATTTGCATTTCTTACAAGAGCTCTTTGCTCTGGGTCCTCCATCATGTCCTTCTCAAACGGGTCAATACCCCTCTCAGACGCCTGGTCAGGCTATGTTGCCCATGCTCAAGCCCAGCTTCCACAAGGTACTAGGTTGGCTTTGATTCTGTTCATCAACGCCCCAGTTTTTGCCATTTTGCTCAATGCTTTGCGCCAGCTGGTGAGTGATTTTCTTGAATACCTGTCAATGTTTAACACAAAGTAGATTATGCCTCGTAACCCTACGGATCCTCCTGTCGTCTTCCACTGGCTACCCGTTATTGGGTCGGCCATCTCATACGGCAATGACCCACTAAATTTCTTCTTCAAATGCCAGAAAAAGGTACACCTATATTTTTCAATTTCTCAGCCGTAATGAAATATATGTATTTGACAGTACGGCGATGTTTTTACCTTCATTCTGTTTGGTCGTCGTGTGACGGTCGCATTGGGGCCAAAAGGAAACAATTTTATACTGGGTGGGAAATCTACGGTTTTGAACGCAGAAGATGCCTATACCGTATGTAACTTCCCCTTTGCAGGCGTTTTTTTACTGACTTTATTTCATGTTAGCATCTTACAACGCCCATCTTCGGAAAAGACGTAGTCTATGACGTTCCAAACGAAAAGTTCATGGAACAGAAGAAATTTGTCAAGGTTGGGCTATCAACAGACAATTTACGCGCTTATGTCGGCATGATTGAGGAGGAGCTTGTGGAATTCCTCGACAAAGATCCAATGTTCCACACTTTTCAAACGAATGACATAAACGAATGGGGTTCCTTCGATGTTATCACCGCTTTGCAAGAGATTATCATCTTGACCGCATCTAGGACACTGCAAGGAAAGGAAGTTCGAAATGGAATGGATAAAACATTTGCAAATCTTTTTACCGACTTGGATGGCGGCTTCACTCCTCTCAACTTCCTTTTCCCTAACCTGCCGCTGGAGAGTTACAAGAGACGCGATAGGGCCCATGTGAAAATGAGTCAGTTTTATGTTAATATTGTCAAGAAACGAAGGTTAGGTGGCGATGATGTAAGTTGCTATTCTCAATCAACTTCGGTTTGGTATCCTTGTTAATTCATTTCCCCCTCCAGCACGAGCACGACATGATTTCTGCTTTGATGCAACAGCGATATCGCACCGGTGAAGGCTTGAAAGATCACGAAATTGCTCATATCATGATTGCAATTCTCATGGCTGGTCAACACACGAGTTCTGCCTCTGGCTCTTGGACGTTGCTGCACCTGGCAAACAATCCAGACGTAGCGTACGTGTTTTGCTGCTCACATTTCCAGATAATTTATACTTTCATTTTTCTAGCGATGCCCTATATAAGGAACAAGTCGCAAATTTCTCTACCCCCGACGGCAAGCTTCGCTCCCCAACTTATGAAGAACTCCGTAATCTTCCCGTTCTTGATGCTGTCATCCGTGAGACATTGCGTATGCACCCACCTATCCACAGCATCATGCGTTACGTCCGAGATGATGTCGTTATCCCGCCCACACTATCTGCCCCTTCAAAAGACAGCACATACATCATCCCTAAAGGTTTCTATGTGCTCGCATCTCCTGCTATCAGTCAAATGGACCCTACTGTTTGGAAGGATGCCAATAAGTGGCAACCAGCCCGGTGGAGTGATCCAGAGGGTGTAGCGGCACAGGCTTTCAAGACTTATGCTGATGAAAATGGTGAAAAGATTGATTACGGTTTCGGCGCTGTAAGCAAGGGAACGGAGAGTCCATATCAACCCTTCGGTGCCGGCAAGCATAGATGCATTGGGGAACAGGTGTGTTTCGCATTAATTATTTACTTTTTCAAAACGTACTAATTTTGCGCCGCAGTTTGCCTATCTACAACTTGGTACTATCATCTCGACTATAATTCGTCGAATGGAATTGCGCATCGAGAAAGTTCCTGACCATAACTACCACGTAAGTGAATCCGAATTCCGTGTTCGTTTATAACTGAAGCTTGTATGTTTAGACCATGATTACCATGCCCAAGACTCCAAGAACGATTTCATATCGCAGAAGAAACTTCGATTGAGCTGGGAAGGTTCTATTTACTTAATTATACTATTAGATAAGAATCTAGATAATGGAATAGGATTTGAATTTATTCAAGCACTTATCTGTATACTATGGTATAGAATGAGTACACGAATAAGAGTTACTCGCCATCGTCCTCGCTAATTTCTTCCTCATCGTCTTGGACGCCGATGACGCCTCCGCTCTCTCCTGCCTCCTTTTCCCTAAGAGCCTTTCCGGCCTCACGCAATTTTGCTCCAAATGCCTTTCGAGCACCGAAATTAGAACCGATATCCCATATCTGAAGCTTGGCCTTGGATCCAGCTGCAGCCAAAGTGAGGGGATCATCTGGGGAGAACACTGTTGAGAAGACTTTGCCCTTTGATGAATATAAGCGTGAGTGGAAAACTCATTACAAGTAACGACATGGACATACCACTCCAAGGTCGCGTGAGGTGACGAGGCTGACAGCCCTCTTTCCGCTCTCTTCTTCATCTGTGATGTTCCAAACTTTTACCAACTTATCGGTTCCTCCTGTGGCAATACAACCTTTGAAATGCGGGTTGACATCGATTGACGATACAGCCCCGTCGTGCGCTGATAAAGTAAATCTAGCGGGGGAAGGCTTGTCAAGGTTTGTGGGAAGTGATCGCACGTCGAAATTGAGAACGAGACCGTTTTCTAATGAAACCTATTCCTCCACCATGTTAGTAATTACTATATGGTTGTAAAGGGATGGTTGCATACGTAGAATCCAAAACTTTCCCAGGGATCCCATCTTAAGGCTTCAACGTCGCTCCCTACTATAGCGCCAACACCTGCATCAGGCGCCCTTGAATCAAAAGTTCGTACTGTGCGATCATAACTGCCGGTTAGAAGGACGCTAGGATCCTGACTGTTCCACTGCACGGCCTGCACTTTATCTTTATGAATATCAAAGCTCCGTATCGCACCCCCGGAGTCAACTCCCTCCCCGTTAATTGTCGGGTCCCGACTTAGATCCCATAGCTTCACTGTTCTATCTGCGCTTGCACTCGCCATAAAATTTCGCTGTGTTTTGTTCCAGCTGAGGGCAAGTACTGCATCCACATGATACCCCTTCTCTAAGGCACGGTGTTTTGACTTCTTTTTCTTTTTCTTGCCAGTTCCAAGAGGTGTAGGTACGTGCGCCTTTGTCTGGTCAGGCCGACCCAAGATGGAATTAGGATACATTGAGTCGATGACATCGAGTGACCAGATTTCAATTTCGGGGTCGAGTGTACCGACAGCAATAAAGTTGCCGAATTCAGACGTAGAGGAAGGGTTAGGGGCTGACGCGGAGGCACTTGATGTAGGAGGAAAGTCCAACCATTCAAGGCAGAGAGGAAAATTAGGCAACATCAGGTCATGATGAGCGTATAGATTTTCTTGTGATTCGTCGTAGACATATATCTCAAGTTGAGAAATCTCGTCTTCTGTTTTAGCTATAACCAGGAGATTGTCTGTGGGCAGTACTTCTAGTTCTTCGCGTTCGTCGTCGTCTTCCTTTGTAATCGAAATGAGGAGGTGTAAAAGATGAAAAAAAAGATAACTCACATCCTTAAGAGTAATATATGGATCTTCCTCATTGTCACGATAGTACGTTAGTCCTTTGATGTTGCTGAACGGGCCTTTCACTGCAGTCGAGTGAGTAAATTGACTTGATTGACTTGATTGACTCTGAGAGACGACAGACACACCTTCTGTCTTAACATCGTCGTCATATTCATCCAACTTGTATTCAGAGAGATCATCAGGGTTTTTTTGTTTGGGAGCACTCGAGTCTACATCCATGGCATCAGCATCTTCACTACCATGCAATTTTCACGTTAATTGGAGTGTTCTAGATACAATAAAAAGGTGCACACGGACTCTACCCAGTTTTCTTCATCGGTGTCCGCATTATCAGCTTCGTCGCCCTCTGCTCCGAGACCCATGGATTTTGCAGCTTCATGAGCGCGTAGCAGTTCCACACGGGCGTCCTCAAGCTCGATCCTGGCTAAGGTACTGACTCGCTCCAGCTCTTTATCGTCCAGGACATATTTTTTAGGATGTTGAGTTGATACACCCCGTCTGACCCAGGCGACAGCTGAGATGAGGTTACTCATCGCCTAGTGATGAAGGCTCTT
>JASFDA010000624.1:0-10573 GCA_036936965.1 Cystoderma amianthinum
AGATATTGTTAATATATTTACCTTTGGATTTCCCTTGTCAGGTGGACTGTTTAGTCACCCGGAGGTTGCCCTTACAGCAGGCTGAAGTCCAAGATAAAGACAATAACTAAAGACAAAGACCTTTAAGTTGCTATTAAAGCATCTGCAGATTTCCTGATGCTCTATCACGGTCTTGCTTCAGCCATCTCAGTCTGCTGATTCTTCTTTGACCATTCTCATACCCATCTATCCATCCATCCTATCGTTTTCCTCATCCCTGCACGTCCTAAAATTGAGCAAAACTCAGGACTCAAGGGACATTAGGCTATGTATCCATTTTTGCCCTTTTTTGGCCACTCAAGGATAGGCGCCCTTCAAATTTCCCCTCATCTTGAGTTTTGCGTCTCGGTTTTGTTACGCATGCGTTTCTTCCTCCTTACCTTTTAAAAACCACACAAAACGGTTAATTATCTTTCTGTCTTGTTCCTTACTCTTTTTGCTTCCTTTCTCTGCTTTCCTTTTCAATAATGATTACAATAATCAATCTCATCCTAGCATTCACATCCACATCCACAGTCTACTTGGGAGAACTACACCCGCTTCGAACCTGGGACTGATCAATTATCAGTTGGACGAATGCCTAGTGCCTCACCTGTCTATCTGTTTATGCACTATTTCCAATGCCCAGTATCATAAAGGGGACACCGATCTTTCTTCAAATCTTCTATCTATCTATCCATCTCATCACCCCTTATTATCTGTGGCTGTGTTATATGTTGTGTTATTCTTTTTTTCTTTCTTTCTTTTTCGGTGGTTTTGAGAATCAACTCTGCCTGTCATTTCCTATTTGCAGATTAGCGGTAGTGACAGGCCCCTATCTGTCATGATAACATACACTAGCGCTGTCTTGTAATTTGGGAAGGATGGGGGCCAACTCTCGCAATTCCCCGGACTTGAGAAAATATCCACCCCCCACGTACGTGTTTTCCATTGCCAATGACGACGGACGACAAGGAGGAGGTACGCATGGAATGCCTATAACGAATACGTTTCATGGCGCATACATATGTTTATTTTTAAGCCTGTTATGTTACTGTTTTTTTTTTCTTTCTGTTCTTTCTTTTTTCAACGGTTGTGATAATCAACGGCTCCTGTCATTCCCATTTGCAGATTACAGAAGGAGCGACAACCCCTGCTATGGAATATACCAGTCAAATGAACGCTTAGTGCCTGTTATCGGTCATGAGAATATTTCCTAGTGCCGTCCATCTGCTGAATACTTGGTAGGGGTGGGGGGCACTACTCTCACATCTTGATTACTTATATTTCCCAACCATACTCATCTTCGAAGCAAATTCACGCTTAGCTCATTTCACGGGCCTTGGAGCTATTTTGGTACCTTCCGAACACAACGAAAAACGGCAGCGGCTTTCATTTTTTTTGGGTGCGCCCCTTATTTCTTCCCTTGCCCTCTTCTCTTCTCTTTTTCAATGATAAAAATTACTTGCCCGTTCTTTCCACTACCGAAATCACAACACCCCATGAGCTTGGGACATCAACCGGATGGCTGCCAAGCGCCAACTTTGCCTTGCAAGCCTTTGGCGAACGGGCCGTTGTCCTGGGCCAACTCCCTGTCATGGGGTTGCTGTTTTTCTCGGAGTCTTCCTGCGTTCTTGATTAACGTGCCCTAATCATCTATCACATTGCGACGGTTGATGCGTATACGTATACGCATACATATACCTCAACATTTTTAGATGTGTCCTCTCGTTTTTTGTCCTTTATTTTTGTCCGTCATTTTCCATCCCTTCATTTCCTCGGACCCAACTTAGCTTATCGCACCATAAAATTCACGCGCGCAGGAACTCGTCTGCTATTTAAATTTCCGGCGCCTGATCAAATTCTTCTTTTCCTTCTTTCATTCTTCCTTCACTCGCAACTCAACCTCAACAAACCTACATACCTAGCTGGGGTCCCAAAGATGACTTACATGGCTTTTTCTACAACTTTACATATTTCCAGTCGGACTTCAGGTGTGGGCCTGCGTTTTTGTTGTGTTCGGGGTGCAGGGCCGAATAGCAGGGCTATTTTTTTGTTTATTCTTTCTTTGGGTCAAGTCTTCTCCGATGATTATTTTTTACTTCTTTTTACTTCCTTCGCGCTTGCAACTCCCTGCCTACTCACATCTGAATGCTTCGAGGCTAACTTCAAAGACGACGACAAAAGAGGCGTGCATCTTATTTGCGCGCTTTGTCTATGACTTTTCATTGTTTCGAATTCTTTTCAGATGTGGGACTCGGACTTGGTCTCACAGTGCATAACAGTCTCATTCTCGTTGGTATTTCCTTAATCCTCTCTCAAATCATGCCTGCAACCTCCCCTCACTCAGTTTTTTTTACTGTCTTCTATCGATCATTTTGGGCATATTCCTATTCCTCGGATTTGACCTTATGGAAGCTCAGGCTTGGTCCATGACCTCCGGCCTTGAAGACGATTCCTTCATATGTATACCCCCTTTTAACCCCCCACCTAACCTGTTAAGTTCCTCCCTTCCTCCCCCGCGCTTGCAACTTGGCCTCATACAATAAACCCCACATCTAGACCCGCTGGGGTTCCAATTCCAAAGATGACGACAGAAGTGTGCATCTTGTTTGTACACTTTGTCTTTGATTTTTCAACCATTCTCCACTCAGTCCTTGAGTTGTGGTGCCGGGTTTTTATTTCTATTTCTATTTTTTTTTGCTTGAGGTGCAGAACTGTATTGTGCGTTCACTCACTTGATCTTTTTTTCTCCTTCCGTCCTTCGCACTGGAATTCGGCCTTGTACCGTCTGGCGTCTTCATTATACAATTCAAGGACAAAAAGCTTACATCTTATTCACAGGCTTCACCAATCGTTTATGACTCACCCAAAGGACTTCAGATGTTGGACTGTGTTTTACTTTCTTGAGGCACAAAACACACAACAACCAGTGCAAAATACCCCTACACAAGGGTAGTTGTTGATGTTCTAGCCTGGGGGATGTACATTTTCAACAGATTCCATATCTCTCAATACTAAGATTTGTTCCGATTGTATACAACCCAAATATTTGAATGTAGATGAACAAAGAATATCAAACTCGATGGGTATGGCTTCATTACTAATGGCGAGCAAAACAGCGCACCATAATTTTGATGCACAGGTCTAGTAAAAATATTTTTAATAGCTGGTGTGTGCGTACTTCTACATATTGGTCCACCTCGATAAACTCAGCGCATCTCAACAGTTGCTTACAGACGGGCTTTCCTCCGGGTAGTTCCTAGATGTGTCTTTCAAGTGTCTTTACGCCTGTACCACAAATCCAGATTGACAACCTATGCTCAAGTTTTTGATGCTTGTAGTAGCCTTCAGTCTGCTAGCCTCAAGATACGCTCAGTAACTCCCCGAAATTGATAAATCTAATGTCTGCAGAAAATAATCTCCTAATTACGCTCCATCCCCCTTTTATTTCATGGCATCTTCTATTTCTGAGTCAAGGACTGAAGAAGTAATCGAATGCGAAGTTATCGTAGTGTAGCCGATTGTATGCGACAAGGTCACGTTAAGGACCGACATCATTCTCGAGGACGCCGTTCACGAGATCGCCTACCCTATCTTGAAACAATTACACCTTGACCCAGATTCCGTCAAGAGCCACACAGACACCGCCTTTGGTTTGTCTTTCCTTGCTTAATGTGCGCTTGGTTGAATATATTAACGATCTGTGGTTATTAGCTGTCCTACCACGTTCCAGAAAGGCCGCGGACCGTAGACTTGGCTCCCTTGTCAGCACTCCGCAGAGAAAATTGTATATTCTTTGTTGTTTAGAGGACGGTGACGACGAACAGCCGGAGGCTTCGGGTCAGCCCGTATCTCAAGAAGGGGAGGCCGCTGCACCAAGTAAGTCATATGTAAGCCCCTTTAGCGATTTTGAAACAAATGGTTTTTGGGCAGAAAAGAAGAAGAAGAAGAAACATTCGAAGGGTAAGGAGGCGACTGAAGACTCGCCCTCGACCAGTCATCCCACCTTTGACACCCCAACCGAGCCTCAGGCCGAAACGTCCACTATGGACGATATCCTTCGTCGAATGTCTGATATGGAGGCCGACATTGCGACATTAAAGGCCGACAACGGCCGACTAACGAAGGACAACAGCCGACTAACGAAGCGCGTTGCTACATTAGAGGCCGACAACGCCCGACTAACGAAGCGCGTTGCTACATTAGAGGCCGACAACGCCCAACTACAATACAAACTAAAAACTCTTGGAGAGGAGAACCGTGAGTTGAAGGGCGAGGTATCCAGGCTTAAGGTAGAAGTCGGGGAGCTGGTCAGAGACAATTCCACCTTGAAGGGCATGGTGGAGGTTTTAACGAAGGTAAGTCTGCTTCTTCTTTTGAGTCCGAGTGCTAACTGTATTGGTAGGATGCTCTCAGGGTAGACCAAATCAACCTGCGCATCCTCTTGGATAAAGGGCGGAAAAAAGTGTCCAAGTTTCTAGGATATAAACACTGGTGGCTTCTTCGGGAGCACGTAAGGCATCTAGAGATATTCATGGTTCAGTTCTTTCCAAACCTTCACAAGAGGGTTTTTCGGTCCGTCAGGATGTCTCCTGAGCGGGGGGTGGGCGCCATCAAAGATTATATCGCTGTTATGGATCCGCCGGATCTCCACGAGGCCCTCGTGGATATGATATGCGACGACGATGAAGCTCGGGAACAAGGGAACATAGCGGCGCATGAAGCAAAACTGGATGGTCTCAGAACCACTGTTGAACGAACCCACGCAGGGCGGCGTCTGTGGGAACTTCTCTTCGAGTATATTTACGAGGAGCTATTTTGAGATTTACACAATGTGTTCCTTATTCTGTTCTTTATTATCGTTCCAATGCTTCATTCACATCTTGGATACTTTCAGTGAATGAAAAATTGTAAATCCCTTGATCCTTAAGCTCGCATCTTGTTTGTGCACTTCACTTCCGGCTTCATACATCAGCGGTCATCCTTCAGATGTAAGGCTGCTTTTTTTGTTTTGCTTCAGTTACTTGATCCTCTTTGATTATTTGGTCTTCCTCTTCTTCCTTCATACGTCCCCCTTGACTCCTTAAAAAACGCTCCTCATACACCGTAAGGTGTACATATGACTATGACGGACGACGTGTATGGCTATGACGGATGACGTGGGCGCACGTCGTTGCGGTTGGGCGGGGTTAGTCGGAGGGCGGAAAGAACGCCGTTCCGTTGGACAGCGGAGACACCTTCTGTGGCTCACGGAAATAAAGATGCGGTTCATAACTCAGCCTTTAAGTACCATATACCTGTGTGTGACAATGGAAAGCGAGGCCATACTATTAGTTGTCGAGAGGCGCATGTCGAAACTACAAAGATGTATACCAGAGTAGTTTATAGCTTGTGAGCATCCCTGCTTGAGATCTAACGGACTCTTTCCAGACAAATATCCTCTCAGACTTGACACTGACTAGAAATTTCATTAAAAAACAAGGGATTGAGTTATAGGTTCAGTACTTACCGTATCTTGTTGAGAGTGGGTAAGATGTTACCAGGCTGGAGCTTGTCGGTGTACGGACGGTTATCAATCATGGCGCGTAACTATCTCAAAGTCTCAATGGTCTAGCCGACACACGAATGATGTGAGAGGACGCGAATACGATGAACCGGTCCACACCCTGTTTAGGAGGGAAGTTAGCAGCGTGTTTGTAGAAGGCAGAAGTGAAGTGAACATGCGAGGATGTGTGAAATATAGATTATGACGGGGCATGGACGGATGGTACTAGAAGGGCAGAGACGCGGATACATTCGAGGTGGATAATCGACTTGACAATAGGGACCCAAAACGCGACACAGCGCGTTGAAATGACGTTTGAGCGGTCTAGGGAGGGCGGTGGTTAGTCAGTTTCATTGACGCGGCATTGATTGAAAAACAGGTGGGATAAACTTGGAGTGATAGTAAAACAAAAGCAACGGGATGATACGATTGGGCATATAGTAAAAAGAAGAATGAAGAATGAAAGAGAAAGAGAACAAAGAAACATAACCCAGAAATTTTTGGGAAAAAAAGCCACGACAAGTAGGAAAACAGAACTTGATCTGGCACTCAAGTACTCCCATATGAGGCTTATCCACAAAAATGCAAGTCATGGTTTCCTTAAGCTTGTTTCATTATTTAGCAACGGTTGTAACATAGTAAATACGCACCTAGAGTTGAGACTGTCATATTGTTCCAACGCACAAGAGACTAAACACTACAGCAATTTACCCAGCATGGATATATCAAGTTGGGGTCGAACGTTGAGTGGAAACAAACCAGGACAAAAAGCGGTGGATGTAAAAGGGCGGTAAATTAATGGACCGGATCAGTGGTGTCGGGGACTGCCGAAGAGTTGTTTGCCGAAATCGCACCGATGTTCTCTTCCACCCGGACACAACAGCACCGGATATAGATTTGGCGATGAAACTAAAGCCTTCGTTGATAATATCCTTTATTTCCAGTGAGGGCTGCCATTTTTCATCTTGTTTATCATCTTGAGGACTCCCTGTCCCTGCGGAGCTTTGGCCGGTTTCCTTTGGGGTGCTGGGTTTTGCGTCTTAGAGTTGAGCAAAATTTGAACAGCTTTTTTGTGAAAAAGGTGTATAAGTGAGTTCCTTAATCCTCACACTACCAATAAGTAACTTACATTTTTCTTAGAACGCCCGAATACTTACTCATCCACCTGAGATGTTGTTGTGTCTTGGGGACTCTATAGGGACTGTTTCATCGCGAAGGCGAGCGTCCACCACGCCAACCTACTTGTCTAACATGTATATATCAACGTAAATCCATGATAAGACGCTGTCGACGCTCTCGGAGATCCATTTATTATCCCAAAACACTACGGGCATTCGCCGCATTCCTCTGAACTTGAGTCAATGCCTAAACTGTGGCGCTGATACTGCTGACTCACCCTGTTTGTTCTAGCCAGTTGGCCGCATTTTTTGGATCCCTGGTGCGTTTTTACTTGCTACTTTCCATTTTTTTTAATATATACACTGAGTATAAATCACACAAGACCGTGTTCTAAGCCTCATATACAAGTTTCCGGAAAGGTATGCATTCTACCGTCTTTTCTTCTGTTTTAATTTTCTATTCCGAATCTTTTGTTTTTAGCCCACGCCAAACACGTACATCTTTTGACTGTATTTTCGCCTTTTTTCAGTAGCCCTGCTGTCGGTAATAACTCAACTCACGGAGCTCCTTTGGTCGGTAATCTGCCTTCACATCTTTGACCGAGTAAATCTTATAATAAAGCTGGCTATTGCAAATAATCATCTGTAGTTAGGGCATACATCGGAACAAAAGAACTCAAATGTCGAAATCAATGCACACGTGCATTATAAAAAGGGTGCAGAGTAAGTAGGAATTCTGAACGTTCTGCAAACAGATAAGCAGATTGACTAAATAGGGAATAATAACGATGCCAGAAGGATGGAACACGGCGAGTGAGAAGCACATTTCAATTCAACTTCCAAGAAAACTGTCAGTTTTAAAAAGGAATGTTTGTATTCCTTACAGGTTCTCATGGAGTTTACTCTTGGCTCTTAAACATCTCTGTCAAATCGCGCGATTGCATATTGATTGCTTAGGAAATCTTCTTTGTTCCTCGTTGTGTTGCAAGAGGAACGAAAACATCGAGCATCTGGAGACAGTCCAGGATAGACTGATATTGTTGTAGCTGATTCTTCTTCCCACAGGTGATCTAGATAGGGACACCAAGGAACACATAGCCGACTTTGTTCCAGGCCCCACAGCAATATGCAATATACTAGTAGATATGTACATGAGTGGCGCAGTCTGAGCGGGGCTGGTGCTACTGTTCTGGATGATGAAAAGAGTCACATTCGAGTTATTAAAAGAACGACACACCGCTGTGTATATTCATTCTTGTTGTCATTGTAAAATTTAAACCCTGTTGTCTCATTCTCATGGACTAGCTGCTCCCACCTGAAGCCTAATGGGCGTCAAAATGAAGTTGTAAAAAGATAGAAGGAAAGAACAATTTAGAGCATCCGTCAGGGGTATTAGAACATTAATTTCAAAAGAGGGTACATTCTATGGTGTAAGAGCACGAGGAACCGAAACCAAAGTGATATTTAATACTTGGTTTGAGTATTCCACTATACATAACAGATGTCAAATATAAAAATAGATTAACAATATGCATATGGTACGCGAGTCTGGTTAACAAGAAGGTCAGCAAGTGTGTGAAGATGATCACAAACTGACATCCGGAGATCATCAACCCCCGGGTATGTAATCTTCTGTTCTTCTGTTTCTGAATGGCATGTAGCCTTGAGACGAGAACACTGTCCTCATTGCCAATGGTCAGCAGTATAAATAAGCCCTGCAAGTCATCCTACTTTCTACACACTTCACAACCACTGAAGTATCCAGCTATCCAATCAACGACAACAACGACAACTGCTAACTTCTCGTTCGTCTTTTCTACACCTAGCTAATTTCTATAAAAACTGACCTAATCTCAGCTTATGCCCGTGCAAGTTGCTATTCGGTCTGTTGCCTTCCCCCAACACTATGTCCGTCTTGACGGTCAGGGCCTTACCTCTTTCGCTGATGATGGCGGCGGTTCAGTCAACGCCCAATCCTTCATCAGCACTTGGGAGACCTTCATTCTCCAACTAAACGACGACGGGACCGTGTCATTTAAATCCAGCGCCTTTGACCAAGTTTTCCTCCGCATGAAAGCGGTCGATGTCCCCCAAGGTGAGGAGCTGCCTTACGGAGGGGGTATCGTCAACGCGCAGTATACCGTCCGCGAATGGGAGAGGTTCCATATCCACAAGAAAGATGGTGAGGTGGGCCAGTTCCAGGGTGTGGTTGGCATCGAGTCGGCCGCATTCCCAGGGAGGTTTTTGAGGTTGGACGGCAGCACAGGGACTGTCAACGTGCAGGGAATTTGCAGTGATTGGGAACAATTCAACATCTTGGTTGTGGGGATTTGAATGTTTTGAAGCAAAATAATTAGTCTTTTGAATACTTATGGACAGTTTTCCGAGGGCGATTGTATTGATAAATTGAATTGTAGTTTTGTGCCAACTTTTATAGTGAACAAAATCGTACAAATTTCGCAGAATTGTGTCCCTTCTTTTTTACCTCAAGTTGCTAAAGTCAGAGACAATACAAGCAATATGTACCAAAACAGTTCCAGGGCGCGTGAAATGAGCCATGCGTGAGTTGCTTCAAAGATGGGTATGATTTAGAAATACAATCGAGAGGCGAGATTTGAAGAAAAACAGTGCCCCCCCTACCTGAGTATTCAGCAGATGGACGGCACTAGGGAATATTATCATGACCGATAACAAGCACTCGGCGTTCATTTGACTGGTATCTTCCATAGGGGGGTTGTCACTCCTTCCATAATCTGCAAATGGGAATAGTAGGAAGCGTTGATTATCACAATCGTTGAAAAAAGAAAAGACAGACAGAGGAAAAAAAACAGTAACCCCAACACAGACGCAAAGAAAACACAGGGCGTATGGTATGCGCCATCCGGGGTGCTCACTATAGGCATTCCATGCGTGCTCCCTCCTTGTCTTCCGTCGTCATTGGAAATAGAAAACGCGTATGCGGGGGGTAAACATAATCTCAAGTCTAGGAATAATGAGAGTCGGCCCCCTCAACAGTTCAAATGAAGGGGCAGTGCTAGCGCACATTGTCATGACAGATAAATAAACACGCAGCGTTGTCCTACCGATATGTTTAAGGGGGGGCTTGTCACTCCTCCACTAATCTGCGAATGGGAATGGTAGGCAGAGTTGATTACCGTAACCGCCGAAAAAAGAAAGAAAGAAAAAAACGAATAACACAACACAAAACGCAGCCGCGCATGAGAAGGGGCGATGAGATGGACAGGACAGAAGACTTGAAGAAAGATTGGTGGCCCCTTGATGGTACTGATCATCGGAGAGGACGGTGCTAGTGCATAAACATGTAAACAGGAGGCACTAGGCGTTCGTCCAATGGATAATCGATAAGTCCCAGGCTTGAAGGGGGGTGTAGTTCTCCCAAGTAGACTGTGGATGTGGATGTGATGATTATCGTAATCATTATTAAAAAAGACAAGAAAAAAGAAGAAAAAGCGAGAGAGAAATCAACCGTTTTGCGCGGCCTCCGAAAGGTAAGGAGGAAGAAACGCACGAGTAACGCAGCTGAGACGCAAAACTCAGTAGTTTCAAAGGTTCAAAGGGCGCCTATCCTTCGGTGGGCAAAAAAAAAGGAATAGAGGGATACATATAGTTAGCCCTGAGTCCTGAGTTTTGCACGATTCCAAGATGCGCAGGGGGAAAAAAGGATAGAATGGATGGATGGGTGGGTGGGTGGGTGAACAGATGTATAGACGGATATGAGAATGGTCGAAGAAGCATCAGCAACCTGAGATGGCTGAAGCCGAAGACGCCAGAGTAATCAAACAACAACAAATCACTGAGGAAAGTAAACAAGGGGAAATTCCCTTTTTTTTTCCCCGCAGAGTAAATAAAAATCAACTGAAAACATAAA
>JASFDA010000628.1:0-10531 GCA_036936965.1 Cystoderma amianthinum
TCCACCATTATACAAGATTCAGAAAACAAGGACTTTGATTCTATAAAGGAAATTCAAGAAACGGAGCCCAGAGGCGTTATGTCAGCGTAGCAAGGTTAGAATGAGTGACCATCGACAAATAATCTTCCACTTTGAAAACAATGGCAGAAGGTCCGACAACGGCTGGCCTTTATGCAATCAGGCCCGGGTATGGGAGCTTGACGGCGGGACAAAGGGAAATGCAAAAGCGGAATTAGAAGAAAAACAAGCTGATTGGGGAAGTTTGTAAGTACTTTCCAATTATGGTCAATGAATCGCCAAATAGGGATTTTGTATGGCTGTGCTCGGGTGTGACATCCGAGGTTTACGTGTTCAAGAGGTTGTTTCATGGTCGCCTTACTTTGTCACAACATAGATGTCAACACAAAGCCGGTCGCAAAGAAAGAAACTTAACGGAGGTTCCAGGTAGGTTCCAGGCAATGGCGGGGGAATATTGGCAATACTAGAGCCCGTGTGTCAATAGCTTTGCAACCCCTTACTAATCAATAATTATCGTCATTTTGAGTACAGAGTCAAGCAGCGCTTTCGAATCTACATGAGCACTATGGAATAATTAATAAAAAAAGAAGTACACACATCGTCTTGCATCACTGGCATAACCTAAGTTTTTTGTAAGTATGTCTTGGCCGCTGAAACACAGATTAGTTCCATTTACAACTCAAGAACGAGTCCGAGTTATGTAAGGAATAAACAAAACTCTTATGACTCGGACTCGTTCTTGTGTCTATCTGCTTTATGGGGTATTACCCTAATTCATTCAGCGCTTGTTGCGGGGTAGAATGCTGACCCGGCCCTTGAGCCTCTCTAAAAATCATTCTTTCTAAGGAAATGTCAAGTTGGTCCTTTAGTATAAGAGCCGACCGTGGTTACCGCTTTCAAACAGACTACCAATGCACAATGAAACGCCTTAATATCATGAGCTGTCTATGAGTTTTGTTTAAATGGTGGTATTCACAACAAGGGGGGATATGTACATTCTGTAGCCCTTTGATGCAAATTAGCTGACATGATAAGTGCTAGTGGTAGGCCCCAGCGAAATTCGAATTCAGAGTTGAAAATAAGCACCAGCTGAAGCGATCAATAGAGCACCCCCAGGTCTATGCGAGGTCCAAGTTTCTGCAAGATGCTGCGATAGGCGGGCGTAGCACCCCAGCCATGACTCATCGAAGCTTTCGATAAAAATCAGATTCACCAGGAGGTAGGACTAATATCAAGTGGGGGGCGCTGGGCCGCTTGCAATGATACTGATGACATTGACTCTGAAAATCTAGATCAGAAAAAGGTGTGACCACGTGCTGCTGTGCCAAGTTAAACGCGTTTATTTAAATAAAATTTCACAGACTGTACTCGGCGTTCTCTGCAGGATTACTCATGGTTGGATTCTTTTCGAAGAAGTGGAATCCGGATTGCTTGGTGAGTTATTTCATTTCTGCTGAGTAATACGTCTTAATCCGAAGCTGAAGCACGCGTATGTCACTGGGGGAAGCACAGGACTTGGACTTTCACTTGCAACTATCCTCGTTGAAAAGGGCGCTCATGTGTCTATTGTTGCACGCAATAAGAATAAGCTAGACGCTGCCATTTCTCATTTAGAGGTGAGAAATACCGGGCGGAATTCACTTGAATCTAAATTTCCTAGAATCGCCGTAGATACCCTGGACAACTTATCAAAGCTTACTCATTTGCACTTGATACTGCTTCTGAGTCAACAGCTGCACTCAAAGCAGCATGTGCACCGCACGGTGGAGGAGCGCCCGATGCAATTTTTACATGCGCCGGAAGTTCTAAGCCTATGTATTTTGTTGAGACGCAGGAGAGTGATATGGTGAATGGCATGACAAATGGGTACTGGGTTCAGGCCTGGACAGCATGGGTGAGTTTAATACTTATGACATTTGATTTGCGAGCTCAAATATACAATTATAGGCTGCAGCAAAGCAGATGGCGCTAGAGGGAAAAAAACATGGAAAGATAGTATTCGTATCTTCTACATTGGGATATATGTCCTTCTTAGGCTACTCATCGTACTCGCCTGCTAAACACGCTTTGCGAGGTGAGTCTCTTTTATTGAATTTTGTGCAGAAATGGCATTCATGACTAGGTCTCGCTGATACCCTTCAATCCGAGCTTATGCTCTATGAGATTGACGTTCACATTTTCTTTCCGCCCGGGATGTATAATACTCCTGGATATGAAGAAGAGAACAAGACAAAACCCACCATCGTGCTAGAGATTGAATCTACAGACAAGGGTCTAACATCAGACCAAGCCGCTCAAGCATTATTCAATGGTG
This sequence comes from Cystoderma amianthinum, assembly GCA_036936965.1. Taxonomy (NCBI): domain Eukaryota; kingdom Fungi; phylum Basidiomycota; class Agaricomycetes; order Agaricales; family Squamanitaceae; genus Cystoderma; species Cystoderma amianthinum. The sequence goes on from JASFDA010000628.1 coordinate 2,333, forward strand.
TAGCTTCTTGTTATATTTTTGGTTAATTTCTCATACTTACGCGTGCGCAAGGCGTGGCAAATGGACAGGTTCACATTACTGGAGACTTAATCACGAGCTTGTTCCGAGCTTCGACAAGGGGCGCTACTTATTATAGTAATTGGTTCATCGATGGCTTGTATGATGGCATTGCGTTTGTACGTTGACCGTGTGTACCATATTATGTCTACTGATGTGTCTTAGCTTGCTACTCCCATTTGGAGGGCATCTGTAGATAAGAAAGTTGTGGCGCATCGGCAAGAGCATCGCAGGTATCTTCAAAATAAGGGCTTCTTCTCGTGATTCTGGACCAGTCCTTCAATACCCATTCCATCTGCAGTTTCTTTCGTTCTGGGGTCCGTTTTAGAGTTATTTATTTGTTCTACATGGGGAAATTACCAACGCATTAATAATACCATCTGTGAAGATACCTTGGTCACTTTTCTGAGAACAGACCAGGGATCTCCGCACTAATGCCCGATTATCGCAATAACTCATAAATTTAATGACTTTTCCTTCAGGCTTGTTCAATTTTTAGAAAATTATTCTTCACAAAGTGAGCGTCAGTATTATTCCGGTGGAAAGCAGTAAGTACAGATGAAAATAAGAGAATGAGCATACCAATTAAGCCAAATGGAAGCATCACAATGCATATGACGTATATGATGTAGTTTGGACCCTGTTTATCCAATCCTATAAAGACGAGCGATCATCTTTCTCCATACCTCTATTGTTATCGCCCGCCATCGCGCACAATGACTTCCACAATCGATCTAAAGTCAATTGGGAAACCAGTTCGTCCTCGACGACATGTTCGCACGTTGACGGGTGATCCCATTCCTGTCACTTCAACTAATCAAGGACTGACTCTGCTCTCTAGGATACCTCCCCGAGACTGATGCCTCGGGGAAGGAGAAATGGCCTAAGGGTGAAGAAAAGGTGTGGAAGGGGGCAATGAGGGGTCTTGATGCGGGTGGGTTATCTACCCCATTCTTCTATCAAGTTTACTGACCCGAACGTTCTTGAGATGTCTCATCCATCACTAAATCTTTTGTCAATCATGTCCAGACCTCATTGGCCCGTCAAGCATACAATTTAGGTCAGTATATGCGCTTTATAATCTTTCATATTCTTACTGCTACCATAGATAACCTTGGCGCATACCAGGCAGCCGCGTTGTCGGTCAGAGACAACTTGCTCGTATGTTTATTTACGCCATGGGTTGGGATATCATTTATCAAATTCTAGGTCAACTGGAATGAAACACAACTTCATTACACCCGTAAAGCACCTAAGCGCGCCTACTACCTCTCACTCGAGTTCTTGATGGGTCGGACCCTTGATAATGCGGTATGTTCGAATCTAACTATGGATAGATGATGCTGAAATATTATAATGTCTACATAGCTGCTTAATCTTGGCTTCAAAGACAAATACGCGGAAGGAGTGAAGCATCTTGGATTTAATATCGAGGACATCCTGGAGCAGGAGCGCGATGCAGCCCTGGGTAATGGGGGTCTTGGGCGTCTGGCGGCATGCTACCTGGACTCGTCTGCCTCTCAAGAGCTGCCTTTGTGGGGATACGGTCTTCGCTACAAGTACGGCATCTTCCAACAGCTGATCGCGCCCGAAGGAGACCAGCTTGAGGCTCCTGATCCCTGGTTAGAGAATCAAAATCCATGGGAGGTAAGCTTGTTATTTCTTACATGGTCATTTGTATAACAATGTGATAGCTCCCTCGTCTTGACGTCGCCTATGACATCCGATTCTATGGGCATGCAGACCGTCTCACCGATGGGACCGGGCGTGCCGTATGGGCGGGTGGTCAAGAAGTATTGGCCATTGCATATGATGTTATGATCCCAGGGTACGGGACCACGACAACAAATAATTTGAGGCTTTGGGAGAGTAAGCCCAAACGAGGATTCGATCTCAACTCATTCAACGGTACGTTTAGGCAGAATTCATGAATTTTACAACATACTCAATCATTATAATAGCGGGTAATTATGAAGGAGCCGTTGAATCTTCGAATAGTGCAGCTGCAATCACGTCTGTCTTGTACCCGAATGACCATACGTATGTGAATTCCTGATATTTTCACTATAGTTCTAATAGACCGTGCCAGTTCATGTAAGCTGCTGAAATTTTACATTTCCTCATCTAAACATAAACAGTTGGCAAAGAACTACGATTAAAGCAACAGTAGTCAGTCGCAGCTGAGACCTTAACGAAGACTTGACATAACTGTTTTTCTTCGACAGCTTCTGGACAGCTGCCAGTCTTGCCGATATCATGCGTCGCTTTAAGCAGCTCAATAAGCCTATATCCGAGTTCCCAGACTGTATGTGTTCTTCAGTCAGTAACAGGCACCTCTGACAGTCATATATAATAGATGTTGCCATACAGCTCAATGATGTCAGATTTCTCTTATGACCCTCTATTGTTTTAATTTCTCATTTAGACCCATCCTACTCTTGCAATACCCGAGTTGATGCGTGTCCTTATTGACGAGGAAGACCTTTCTTGGGATAAGGCCTGGCAAATTGTAACCAACACGTTCTTTTATACCAATCATACGGTTTTACCTGTAAGATATTCTTTGTAACATGATGTCGTGATAGCTAACGCCAATGACACATCTACAGGAAGCATTGGAGAAATGGCCTGTCCCGCTTTTAGAACACGTCTTGCCAAGGTTTACCAAAACTTGCTTTGCAAGCAAAGATTTATTGATGCGTTTTCCCATAGACACATGCAGATAATCTATGACATTGTAAGTTGGTTCTCGTCGTGTTCTGAGTGCTGCTAACGGTTTTTCAGAATTTGTAAGATTTTTTTGTTCTTGTTATACCAATTGTTACCTCTCTGAACTTGACTGGGAAGGTTTTTCCTTCAGTGTAAGCCGTATTACGCTCCTTCACAATGAAGCTCATTCAGTTGCGCAGCTGTTGAAAAGAAATTTCCTGGTGACCGCGAGAAATTAGCAAGAATGTCCTTGATTGAAGGTATTACATTTTTTATGAAAGAAGAATAGCTCTGATTCCATAGCAGAGGGCATGCCCAAGCAGGTTCGTATGGCTCATCTTGCGTGTATCGGAAGTCGCAAAGTCAATGGCGTTGCTGAGGTATCTTTGAGCTTGAGCTTTTCAAATGATGATTAGGTTCTGATTAGTAGTCTTAGCTGCATAGTGAGCTTGTGCAGACCACCATTCTGAAGGACTTTGTAGAGTTCGAAGGGGTTAGCAAGTAAGGGTGGTCTTGACCAGCGAAAATATTCACTAACATCGTAACCAAACAGGTTTGGCAACGTCACCAATGGAAGTGAGCGATTAATCGATCAACATTACTTGTACTTGCTAACTTGATCTCTCTTAAGTTACACCTCGTAGATGGCTCGATCAGGTTCAGTCTGGTTCTGTTGCATTATAACATTCTAAATATGATTCTTAGTGCAATCCGGAATTAAGTGCTCTTATTTCAAAGACGCTTAAATTGGAGAAAAAAACTTGGTTGAAGGACCTCACTAAACTCGAGGGTTTGTTGCCATTCGCAGAGAATAAGGCCTTCCGTCAAGAATGGGCCGCCATAAAGCTTCGCAATAAGGAGAGGCTTGCACATCATGTTTTGGTTACTCTAGGCTTGACAATCAGAACTGATGCGATGTATGACGTTCAAATCAAGGTACGCCTGCAGAACCTAATTCGTTCGTTCGGCTAACATTTAAGGAACAGCGTTTGCACGAGTACAAGGTAAAATAAAAGACCTGTAAATTAGACACGTATTGATGCTTTTTTAGCGTCAAACTTTGAACATCTTAGGTGTCATCCATGTAAGTAGCCGATTTAACCCGTCCAGATTATACTATGCTTATACTTATTACTCCACAGAGATATCTGATGATCAAGAAAATGACCCCCGCTGAAAGGAAGAAGCTCAACCCCCGCGTTGTGTTTTTTGCTGGGAAAGCTGCCCCTGCTTGTCAGTTCCTTTATTTCCATGACGCGAATTATGCTGAGGATGTTTTTCATGTACATAAGATTACATTGCGAAGCTCGTACGTCCTTGCTTGCAGCCATCAACATTTGTTATCTGATTGATTCTTTTGAAGACAATCCGCCTCATTGTTAATGTTGCACGCGTCATTAATGTTGACCCAGATACGAAGGATTATCTCACATTATATTTCCTTCCGGATTATTCGGTGTCCCTAGCCGAGGTTCTCATTCCTGCATCTGATATCAGTCAACATATTTCCACAGCCGGAACAGAAGCTTCTGGTACGTCCAACATGAAGTTTTGCTTAAATGGCGGATTATTAGTGGGTACTGTTGGTAAGTGACTCGATATATACCAATAAGCCGAAACTCACGAACAACTAGATGGCGCGAACATCGAAATTGCTGAGGAGGTTGGGGAAAGTAACGTCTGTGAGTTAAACATTTTGTGTCAAGTTTATAGGTTTGTTGATATTTTATAGTTTTCTTTGGTCATTTGACTCCGTAGGCTCCATCCTTGTTCCCATCACTCGCCTATTTCTAATTCTTGATTTTTTTTGGGCAGCGCCGTTGAGGATCTCCGTTACCAGCATCTTTATCACCCTATCCCGATCGAGGAGAAATGTCCGGCGCTGGCTAATGTTCTTGATCAAGTTTCTCATGGCCTGTTTGGGGATCAAGAAGTTTATGAACCGTACGATTCCTCCCTTGTATTGTGACAGTCTACTTTCCGATTCTTTATATAGGCTTTTAAATACCATCAGGCAGGGTGACTATTATCTCGTTTCGGATGATTTCGATTCTTGTGAGTTTGCTTTGCCACAAAGTCTACAATTGAGTTGACGGGGAATAGATATCGCTGCATTGGACATGGTTGACAAAGCATATTTGGATCGGGAAGAATGGATCAAGAAGTCAATCCGGACAACTGCTAAGGTAATAAATACGTTACTAGTAACGCTTTTTATATGCCTCATCTCTATCTTTACAGATGGGTAAATTCAGTTCGGATCGCGCAATTAACGAGTACGCCGAGAGCTATTGGAACATTGAGCCGACTCCAGTCGAAAAGAAGTAAATGCTTTGTAAAGGACATTAATTAAAAATGTAAACGTGGTTGCGTCATGAACTTATCACAGCCCTGGATTTCCCGGACTTGAATGAGCAACTGAATTTTGTGATGCCGACTCATAGAATAAAGGAGGATCAGGACACTAGTGGTGCCAGTATGAAGTGAGATAGACGTAAATAGGTAGGGAGCGTCAGGGGAAGACCAAACATCCGTTGTGATTGGAGAATAATTATGTGGAACATAGCAGGCGTAGGAAGGTAAAAAGAGATAAGAGAAATCATGAAATAAAATCGGTCGCCGTGATTAAAGTAAAACTGAGGGTATCTTCCGTAGATATGCTGACTTTTCAGCATGGATGGGTCATAGAGGTAGGAATAGTGTAGATAACAAAAATCTGCCCGATGAATGTCGCCCATGAAAGAAGTTTCACCACCAACAGAAGACAGTGTTGGATGAAATCTCGGAATAGATAGATGGATCCAAACTGTTAGTTTCCATCAGGAGGTGGTGTGTTAGTATGCGTTGCTTCGTGATCTAGATGTCCTGTTGTACCATGAGCGCAGGTACAAGTAGTATGATCTGGGATGGCTTACCTGTTCCTACACTCTCAATTGTGTCAGTGGGTTCAGTCGTGCTCAAGGCGATCTCTGGGCCAGGAGTAGCAAGATCTTGCGCGGAAACAGGAACGTGGGCAGGACTCGGCATGTCGGCCTCAGCCTTGGATCCTTGGATAAGTGTATCTGAATCTTCAACTAACGGAATAGTTTTGAAAGTTTGTGCGACATCTTCTACAGCGGGAGCTGTCGCTACAATTGCGACTGGAGGAAGTTCCACCCTATTGTCATTGTCATCATCCGTTTGAGCAAGAGTCACTTCCTTAGAAACCGCAGATATTAAATTCCTTGATTGAAGATTGTCGGGTTCGAGCACTGTAGTAGATTTCGAGGGTGCCTCGGACTGTGTTTCCAAGATCGTGGGTTCGTTTACGGAAGGATCGAGAGGAGCATCGGAAGAATCTGTTTCAAGGACTGGGGATTCTATTTCAGCATCCGGCTCAGTGGTCGTTGACAGTGGCTGGGAATCAAGGAGAGTAGATTCAGAAAGGTCTTGAGATTCGGGCGTTGGCTCTACCTCAGATGGCTCCTTAACGTCTTCCAGCGGTATAGTATGTGATGCAGCAGTTTCATCAACAGGAACGGCCTCGACGAGGGTCGCTGCTGGGTTTTCTTCCGAGGCGGCAACCCCAACCTGAGCAACCTGAGCGGGTTCTTCAACAATAGGTTCAGGCGTGCCTATAGATGATGCGTTGTCTTCGAATGTAGTTGGCTCTTGAACAACTGGTTGTACATCAGGTACATGTTTCTCCAATTCACTTGAATTTGAATATTCAGGGTCGTTGATAACATGTTCATCTAGCTCTGGAGAAGGCGCTGGGAGGCCTGGCGGTACCACTGGGCTTTCGTCCTCGACCTGGACTACGTCAGGCTGAGCAATATGACTTGGAATAGGTGCCTCGACTGTAGGAGGGTTCGTTTCGAGTGCCTCAACCACAGGTGCTGGAGCTTCAACCACTGGCACAGTGGCGACGGCGCCGACGGATCCAGGTTCAGGAAGAGATACGACAGCCTCAGAAAGGGAAGGAGCTTCTGGCTTTGAAATATCTGCAGCCGCAGTGCTGGGAACCTCAACAGGTGCTGCGTCCCCCGTGGTAGAAAAATCTTGCACATTCGTCTGGACCTCGGGTAGCTCTGTCTCAGCTCGGATCTCAGGCTCGACAACGGGTGTAGAACTGCTGAGGTGAGTTTCATCAACAGTGAGATCCTCATTGGCATGTTCGGCATTCTCAGGTCTGGAAGATTCTCCATTGATAAGTTGAGGCGTGGGCTCAAGCTTAGCCTCTGAAATTTCCGCCACTTCCTCGAGTGTCACGGGCGTGGCAGGTGGTGGTAGGAGCTCAGCCTTTGGAGAAGGGTTTTCTTCCACTTGCTCAACGGGTGCCTGAGGCTCAAATGCAGGGGTTGAAACTTTTGGGTAGAACTTCAGGCACGGCTTCCTATGAAAATGATAATTCACTTACCCTCAAAAATAGCAGGCTCAGTTACATCGGCACCTAAAGAAGGGACTTCAGGGGCAGGCGGAATGGGTACAACTTCCTCTTCCTGGGGTGCCTTAGTCTCGAGAGCCTCGCCTTCCGCAGGCTGCGCAGTTTCGGGCGCAGGAGTCGATTCTGGGATAGAAGTGGCAGCGACAGCGGCGGCCGCAGCTACAACAGCAACACCAGCTACAGCTTCCGAGGTTGTTGAACGTGCCCCCCCATGAGCCACAGTTCCGGACTTCTGTCCCTCGTCCGACTTCTTGACAATAGGTTCTTCCTCCAACGGGTGGATAGCAGGTGCCTTCCTCTTCGGACTCGGGAACCCAAGTTTCACTACTCCTGCCTTATCCTTCTTCTCTTTCTCCTTGGGCGTTTCGTCCTCTTCATGCACAATCTCGCCCATCTCGCCAACCTTAACACCCTTTTCCTTTTTCTTCCCTTTAGTAGAGGAAACGCTAGTGCTGGACTGCGCCCGACTCGCACTACCAGAGAAAAAGCTAAACCGTTTCCTGGATTCACTGACAAACGACAGCTTTGGGCTAACAGACCTCGGCTCTACAGCCACAGGTACGGGCGGTGGTGTTGGGGGTGTAGGGGCGCGGTACATATGCTCAATGACAACCCACTCCAGTCTCTTGTCCCCGACTTTAAGGTCTGGGAAGGACGACGAAGAGGGCGATGATGACGAAGACGGGGATTTGAGTTTGCAAATGGCGAATTCAGGCCAGTTAGACGAGATCGGATCAAGTATAGCGTCGCTCCAAAAATCAATGAACGCCTCGTCGAGTTGGACGATTCGTACCACGGTTGATTTGACGGCAGGTTTTTTGCCCGTTGTTGGTTCCTTGTTTGTACCTGAGCGAGGAGAGTCCAGACTTTTGCGACCGCGCGAAGGGGAAGTAGCGGACCCCTTAGCCCGTTTGCTCGACTTTCGCGACGGGGGCTGTGATCTTTCAACGTCTTTATCGAGGAGCGTCGAGGCGAGAGGTGATAAAGGAGCAGACGTTTCTAGAAAT
>JASFDA010000629.1:0-10529 GCA_036936965.1 Cystoderma amianthinum
TTCACTGATGCATAATTCCCATATTGCATAGAAAAATGACCGCACCGGTGGTATGCATTATGAGAAGGTCTACTGTAACACCTTCGCCCGCCTTCTTATATCCTGGTTCATAATGAGTGTGAACCTTTACCAGAAACCACGATAGAAAAAAACCTTCAACTTTGCTGCCAATGCCTTTAAGTTGACTTTTCTCTCGTCACGAAGCACAATTCGAGATTGTTCCTAGGAACAACTGATAAGCAAACTTTTCCTTTATTTTTGTTCTCTTGATACCTCGATTTTGTCTTCAGGACTTGATAAGCCCCTTTCATCGGGCAACTTAAGGTTTGAAAATAGTGAAGGTAGTAAGTAGGTTTATTAAATAGAGTTCGGATGATTGGTTCTACCGCTTCGTTTGTGTGTTGTTGCCTCATCTTCGGGCTCCTTGTCTGTAAACGCTCTGTTGAAACTTATCACTCATCACATGTTAGAACTTCCTGTTTCTGTGGGCAAGATTTAGCTTTCAAGTTATCGAAAGAGCAATTACTCACAGAGAGGACTAAATTACGAGACATACCAGCAGACATATTTAAAATGAAAAACTTATCCACGGCGGTTTACCCTCTAAAGGTTCATCTTTCAAGTCGAACTCATACTCGTAACTCGTAACATTTGATCCACAACAACCTCTTCAATAATTTCGTCATGTGCACGTCTAATATCAAGGTTTTCCGACCGTTCTACTGGGTATTAAAAGAAAGAAAAAGAAAGAAAAGAAAAGAAAGTCACGAGATTTCTTAAGCTACGCCAGCAAGAAACGAGTTGTTATTGCAGTAAAGACTACACAATTACGAAGGTATTTTAAATGTGCAGACCTTCCCACCATCAACCCCCCGACATCCGGCAAGTCGTTTACAATGTTTGCATGCCACGAGGCACTCCATTTGACAGTTTAAAATGTCGCTATTGCCTGGACAACCCTCTGCGTGACATCGTCGACATGTGCGAACATTTTTACGCTTTCGCTGGTCCTCAGGAACAACACGCCGGCGTTTCCTAGGTCTTGAGTTTTCACCATCGCTAAATGTAGAGAAAGTCAGTAATTACTCGGATGTTCAACGACATTGGACATACAGGATGCGATCATCAAGCTGGGACATTTGTGTTGATCGTGAAGTTGAAGAATTAGAAGAGGCAGCGCGAGAAATGGTAGGGCAGCTTAGTGGTGGCCCGGGGTGAGGGGGGAAGTTGAGTTGGTACTGCGAAAGTGCAGGCGCAGTTGAGAGGGAATGCGGGATTCCAGAACTCTCCGAGTTGTCGTCAATTTCTATAACAGCCTGTTGGGGGTGTGTCGATGTTGGATCAGCTGTAAGATATTCCGGAAATTCTTGATCTGGTGCTGCAAAGATGGCTGCCGATTGTTGAATAACCTTTAGTTTATCTGAAACTAGCTCTTCGGATGCTCAAATATTGCTGGACTTCTCCCAGGATTTAGCATATGCTGTTAAGACTTCAGTGGTGACGTAGCAGCGTTGCTTTCCATTTGCCGAACGGTTCCACTCCTGTGCAAAAAGTTCATAGTTAATCCTACTCTTTCCGTCAGTGCTTGCAGTAGCAGCAAAATCTCGAATTTTGACAAAAAAATAGCGGCGAGCCTCTGGGGTTGTAGGGGGGAGAACCGGAAGAGCAAGACCTTGGCGTTTTCGCAGCCAATGATCACTGCGATTCAATTTAAATTTAGCCATAGCATCGGCAGTGAATGGTTCCATGGCAAGGCGCAAACGTAGGGATTCTGTACAACATTGAATCTTGATATATTTGCAACTAAAATAAGACACACCTGGAAATGAACAGATGCCAAACTTTTCCTTTGTGCGTTCATATAGATCCCCATTCATCCAATCAGAATAGGACATTGTCCCCTCAACAATATCCGAAAGGTAGGAAAGTAAGAAAGAGGTACGATTTATTAGCCCTAGGTTGTGGTGATAATCCCAGTCAATGCCATAAAGGTGCTTTGCGTACGCCTGTGAGAAAATGGTCGAGTTTTAGTTTCAATGAATTAAACTGCAGCATATCATACCTGGAGATTATACCATGTACGATGATCTGTCAAACAGTTCACCGTAAGCCGAGGCCCAGCTGGGAATTTGAAGTATATTATTACAATATTAATACATATATATAGTACAAACATACCATGGAGCGCCCCAAACTTTCGATAGATATCCCCATGTGGTCCGCCTTCAACATTGTTAGTTCCTCGAAGGCATTTCCATTTCTGTAGACCATAAACGTCAAGGCCAGATCGTTCGTACAGAGCAATTCCATCAAGATCTGACAGATAGCCTCCACGAGCCAGCTCTACAACGGCTGTTGCTTTCTGCCATGCAACCTTATTGAAGAGGGGGGCACCTGTTTTTGTGTCAACGGCGTTCCCAAACGTTGAAAACACATGAGAGATGGCATGAACAAGAATACTTGGTGAAGGGACATGTCGAGGTGTGCGTTGAGCAATAAATCGGGGGTTACGAATGAGCATCTGGTCAAATGTCAGCTTAAAAACACGCTGACAGACATTATCAACAGAGCGACGAGACTCTGGGTCCCAGCGCAAAATGTGATCCCGTAAAGCCCGGAGGTAGGCAGGCCTCATGCCGTGATTTATAGGTGTTACAATCATGTTGAATGCATGGAAAATGTCCTTCTTGATCCGAGTATATACTTCGTTGATGTCAGGTGGGGCATCTACCAAACTTTGAAGAACTGGAAGGAGAGTTGAGTCTTCAACTTCGTTGGCAGGACCCGGAACAATATCTGAATCACATTGTCTCTCCTTTCCTGCAATCCCAATTAATCAATGCTGTAATGATTATGCAGGTGTGTCTTACCCTTCTTCCATTCAGAAGCTGTAGCATGAGCCTCAAGCATATCCAGCTCATGTACAGCACAAGTATTATCAAGCCCCAAATTGTCAGTTAGTTCATCTGGCTCGTCGTCTCTATCGGGGGTGTCATCACTATCTCCTGCCAACAGAGCATATTCATTCAGAGTTTCCGATGCTGTTTCAATGCATGGGCCTTTAGCTGGTAATAAAATTGCAGTCTGTGATCACAATCAATAAGATGTTATTTGATAAAAATGAGAAACTCACCTCTTTACTTATATCAAAGCTTAGAAGTGAAACTGGAGACACGACTTGGAATACTGATGAAGAGGATGCCTCTTTTAGCTGACCTAGCGTGAAGGCACCACTTTTTGTTTTTCCAAGAGACGATTGTGATGACTGAAGATGTAAAACTGCTGCCACTGATGGATTAAGCAACACATCAACATCAAGAACCAAACGATTCTTGCTGGGGGTTTTTACTCGGACTGTACCCAGGGAAGTAGGTTGAATTTCTGCAATGGACCCGTATGCAACAGGACTTCCTCCTTCTTCAGCAAGCAGAGCAACACGTGTTCCTGATGGAGTCTCCATACATGGTCGTTTGAGAGGTGAGACCTGCGTAGCCGTCTCGAAAATGAGCCGAGATGCAAAAACATCAAGAGCGGCATAGTTGAGTAAATCTGGAGCAAGGATTTTCTCCTCCCATTCTTCACTCATTCGGCAACTGCTATCTTTAGACAGATACTTCTGAATAGTCTTTTCTGCAAGACAATCAAGTGTACCCGAGTCTTTCCGTTTGATAATACCTCGATCAATGCAGTACTCTTTTAAGTCAATAAGATTGAAGGATGATTGCTCCGCAAGTTGTGGAAATTGTTTCTTCAGTCGTGTCAAGTCACCTTTGATACGCGAACCAATTTTGAATACCTGTTTTGAAATGATAATGCGAACAAGAGAAGATGGAAGCCTGTTTCCAAATTTATGAACCTTTTACCAGCACTCAGCAATTAAAAACTAAAAAACAATAAATTGACAAACCGGTATGATATAAATTGTGTTTGGATCAGAGTGGGGAGCAATTTGAATCACAGAAACTCCTATTTGTCGTGAAATGTTCCATTCTGCATCAAAGCTAACACAAATGTGCATATTTGGACTGGCATCAAGTGGTGCAAGAATGGACGAAAAAGTCTTTTCAACCAATTCAGATGTTCCAAGCCAGCAGATCTTTAAAGATAGAGGAAGCTCCAGAGACCCAAGCCCATGCGCAGCTGCCATGGATGTTAGATTGCGTGATAACGATGGAAATGCAGCATAAAGCATTTTTTTATCCTTAAAATATAATTAGTAATGGGATAGAAACTTACGGAGATAACAAACTTTGACAGGATCATCTGAGAACGCAACAGGTGGATTATCAAATCCATAGAGCTTAATAGAGTTTGCAACTGCTAATAGAGGCCCCATGCGTTCCTCGTGAGACTTTGTAAGTGTTAATACTTGAGCTCGGATATAGCGAGAGTCCATGCATGTCCACAATGCTCCAAATGCAGGAATGCCTTCAATCTTTGCTATATGCTTATTGATCTAGATACATATTGGTTAGCGTCTCATAGTTGTTCAGCAATGCCCGGCATACTTTATGAGAGTCATCGATTGCAATCTGATCTGGTGCAATACATGCTGTATGTTGGTCAGCATCCTCCTCGTCTGCTTCGATTGCCTTGTTCATCATCTCTGCTAAATAGCGCTCACTCGGTACAAAGCCACCATAGTGCTGAGGATCACTGAAATTGCCGAAGGGAGGTAATTGTGTAGCTAGATATGCATGAAGTGTAGGCTGTATATGAGTAGGTGACTCCATCTGCTGGGCGCACACAAGTTCAAATGCTGCCTCGAGATATTGTGTCTGTAGAGTATTGAACCGGAGTGTATGCATTTCAAGTAGGAGTGAGCGAACACCAGTGGGCCCCATTTTATGCTGATTACCAACACGTAGCTGTGTCATGACTTTGTGGGACAATCCACTTTTTCGTGACATGATAGCTGGAAATGCTAACCGCAAGTATGGTGGAAGAGAGTCAAGGAGGTCACGGCTCCAACCGGAAAAGTAAGACTTACAACCTTTCCGGCAGTAATATGCCCAGGTTACAATGTAAAACGAATCTTCAACATCAATGATACGACGAGGAGCAAGTGCTCCGTTTTTCTCAAGAATTCCACATTTGCATTTGGGACAATACAACGTGGTGACAAAGAAGTGTATCAACCATAAAAAGACACGAGGGCGATAGAGCGTTGATGGATTAAACCGGCGGTGTGACAGTAAGACTGTAGGTTCCGGAGGGTGTATCCAAAACGAAGGGAATGTGGCAGCTGTTCTGCCTTCATCAGAGAAGATAGTGGGTTTTACAAGGCTACGGCCTTCCTTGACAAAGAGGAGAGGAGAGACAACGTCGGCAAAGAATGTGTAGAGCCAGTTGGGCATGTTCTTGGGCTTTTTGAACCAAGCTAAAAGAAGATATTACTATTAGTTTGTGGCACGAACAGATAGTAGCTCAAAGCCATACCTTTCTGGGCCACCGCCGTAAGATTTCTTCCATCCCTAATGTATTCCACTACATCCGCCTCCGTCTCTGATTCAACTTCCCCGTCGCTCTCCCCATTGTAATCAAAGGCTACTTGATGATTAAAGAATGGACCTAAATCGTACGTGTCAATTTCATACTAAGCGGATGTACTAAAGACTTACGAGTTTGGGAGCGAGTAACAGCTTCACGTAGATGTTGCGCGGAAGGTGCTGTTGCTGTTCCTACTGTGTCTGATATCTGTGGGGCAGAAGACGACATTGGTGGAGAGGTTGCCGGGCCATAGGGAGCACACGGTACATGCACTGAGACTGTAGGCAGTACAGTTGCAGTACTAGTGGTACTATCAGATATTACTGATGTAATTGAGCCTGATGGATTGCTGGTCTTCCCCCTATCTAATGTAATTGAGTAAGATAACATTTCATACAGATCAGATGTTCACATACCAAGACTGAGAGCTGCTTTTTCGATATCATTGACCTCCTGCCAGAACGATGAATCCTCATCATCAGCGTCAGAGTTGAACCCGGCTAAGTAAGTGTATTAGTTACCGAGATTGACAATGACATGAGAAATCAACGGTGCTCACCTGATGCCCCTCCGGCTGAAGGTTGAGCGCTTTTTTTAGGCCGGCCCCGAGGGCCAGCACCTGGCCGTCGAGGGCCGTCTTTGGTGCCTTTTGGGCGCCCTAACTTTCTATTTTGATGTTCCATAGAATTGGATGTCGGCTGTTGAGGGTGCGCGCTAGATACGGTCAATGAGTACCTGGTGGGGACCATGAGCGAGAGAGCAAGGAAGAGGCGGATGTTGGTTGAGTTGAGTTTAGTTGTCTGACACCCTAAAGTGGCAGATAACTTTTGCCGTGGCAGATAACTTTGAGTGGGGGCAGATAACTAATTACCTTTTATCTTCACTTACACTGAACTTTTCAAAAAATTGAAAAGATAGAAATATTTGCACTCTCTATATGTACGGATACTACAATTTACCACTCGCAAAAACCGAAAATGAAGTATAGAAGGCTGAAATATTATTGTGCCCGGGTCTTGCCGGGCAGATAACTCACCCAGCACAATGATCGGTAAACCAATATCAAGGCGGACATAACCTGAAATTGTTCCTGTGGTGATGTAAGTTTCCCTATTCAAGTCGTTAAATTTTACAAACCTGCATCCATTGGTTGGGCAGGAAAAGTAAGCCTGTCGACAGGTTCAAATGGTGGTTTCATTCGACGGATAGATGACCGATAGTATGTGGCTGGGTCTAACCCATTTATTACATGCGTGGCAACTCTGCGGGAGCCATTTTTGTGCAACACAAAAATCTCGCACCACCCATAAATCGGGGATGTATCCGGAGATAATCTAGGCACTGGGAAGCGCCAATGGACTGAATAGCTCTAGATTATAAATAAAAAATCAAGATAAAGAGGAAATTCTGTTGATATACACACATTACCCGGTTTGACAACCATTGTCGTGCTGACCAGGCCAAGAGTCTCGGTGCAGATAATGGCATCCCCATGTTCCAACCTCTTGGGTCCGCTTTGTAACCAAACACAGACGCCACGGTGGATTGGTTGAAAAAACAAATGTAGGGCAGAAATCTTACGGCCCTCGATTTTGAAAGAAGAGGACATTGTTATGTAATTCTGCTTTATGTATTCGGGCGATGGCGATGCGGCGACAATTGATGTTTTACCGTGATTCTATTCTGCTTCAGCGCAGCTAAGTTATACTTCGTTAGTTTATATCATCATACGAAACATACTTGTAACTTTCCCGAATCCCCTTATTCTACGACCCTGGACAGCTTCTGCCACATATCGTCTGCGTGTATCATCTGAAAGTCTTCTTGCAAAGGTACACACTTCAATAATCTTCACTGTGTAACATGAATAATTGAATATTGAATGTCGACTTACTGTAAAGGCTCGAACCAAGCTCGGGTGGATTTCATTCCTTAAGTCTTAACCACGTTCTCAGATCAAAATGAACCTTCCTATCCTTCTCCCTGCGAGAGCAATCCCTCGCCCGCCAGCAACGCCTCATCTGGAATGGACACCGCGAAAGTACCTGACGGAGCCTCAACCTCCGCCTCAGGACGACGGAAAAATACAAGAGCAGGAACTAGCTAACGCACGGCAAATGCTGGATGGAAAGATCATAAAGAAAACACGTCCACGGCGGACCGTTGACTATAATGGGAGCATGGGTCGCTGGGCATTGGTATGTATTAGTATTTCTAAGCGATTCTAGCCTTGACTATATATCCAGTTAAGAAAAGTTCGGCCAAATCCAACATATGTTCCATCTCTACGGCCAAGCCCACCTTTCATCATTGACGTGCGCGAACTTACGCTTGGCAATTAATCGACTGGAGTCTTACTCATATATAGCTGCTACCGCCAAAAGGCTACCCAGATAACTCGGCTACTTCACTTTGTACAAAATTCGTGCACACCTCTACAAATAAAATCCGATGTCCAGTAAATGTTGTATTGGTGGGTGTCATGGTCAGAAAACTGTTATCATCATTCTCTAAAGAACAACTCAGTGGACGCCAGAAGGTCGACGTGTCCTCACAGGTTCTACTAGTGGTGAATTTACCCTTTGGAATGGTCTCACCTTCAACTTCGAAACCATTCTACAAGCTCATGATACTGCGATATGTACTATGGCTTTTACCCACTCTGGTGCCTACCTCGCGTCCGCTGACAAGAGTGGAATCATCAAGTATTTTGAACCCAATATGAACAATTTGACAGCTTGGCAAGGATCAACATCTCGAGAAGCCATTCGAGGACTGAGCTTTAGTCCAGACGACGAGCGGTTTGCGACTGCGTCTGACGACTCGAGCGTGCGGATATGGTCGTTTGCGGAAAGTAGGGTAGAGAGTGTTCTAACGGGTATACTTTTTTTCTGCGTGTGTGGTCTAAAAGCTCAACAAGCGTCCCCGCAGGGCACGGTTGGGATGTCAAGTGTGTAGAATGGCATCCAACGAAGGGACTACTTGTGTCAGGAAGTAAAGACAATCAGATCAAATTTTGGGACCCAAGAACTGGAACTGTTCTGTCTACATTGTACGTTCATTTTCTTAATTACCCTCTCTGCGTCATTCTATAGAACTTCAGACACCAGCATAAAAATACAATTCAAGCGCTGTCGTGGTCACCCAATGGTAATCTGGTTGCTAGTGCATCTCGCGATCAAACCGTTCGTGTCTTCGATATTCGTGCAATGAAGGAATTCCGAATCCTTAAAGGGCACAAAAAAGAAGTATGTTGTGAGTGAATCTGCAATCTTATACCAAGAATGTAACCTTATTGCATGTGAAATAGCTATTGCATGGCATCCCATCCATCCTCTTCTCGTCTCCGGTGGCTCTGAGGGTGCAGTTCTACACTGGGATCTCTCTACCCCAGACCCTGAACTAGGGGAGCAACCTATCTCTCTACCACGCGCAACCCTATCCCAAGCGCACGATTCCAACGTCTGGTCGCTTGCGTTCCATCCCTTAGGCCACCTCCTCGCAAGTGCCTCCAACGACCATACAACGCGCTTCTGGTCACGCGAGCGCCCTGGAGATGCGTCGTCTGTGTTCTCGGGTGGGGGTGAGAAGCCTCCTGAGATCGTTGATATGAGTGGTCAAGATGATGAGGACGACGCGATGGTGCCTGGGTTTGGGTATGGTGGCGCGGGAGGCGCAAGTTCATGGTGGGTCAAAGACGAGCAGGGAGGTGCGGGTGCACAGACGAACGGTTCTGGTGGTACCGCAGGTGAGAATGGATATAGCAAAAAGGGTGCGGGGGGGCTTGGGGATACCACCGCTGCTGATGACTTTATCCCTGGCTTTGGGTCCTCGGACATCCCAGCGGCTCAGCGCCAGCAGGATATGTATGGCTCAGAGGATTGGAATCGCGGAGGGGGTAGCAGTGCTGGCGGTACTGGGGACGAATGGCGTGGAGGGAACCGCGCCGGGAGATGGGGTCCGGGTGCGAGGCGAGGGGGCGGCCCTCGTTACTAATGATATTGATAGATCATAACTTGATACGAATCGATGATTTAATGTGCTGTATCTCATTTATTCTACTCTCTGCATCATGTTTTTTAAAAGAGTGCATTGTGGTATGACAGATAGTACAAGGGGCCTGGTGTTCCATAGAGATAAATTATAAAACGTGGCTGCCCATACGGCGTGTGTGGTAGTACAAGAAACAGGATGCTAAATTAAATGAATAAGTGAATATGTTTTCGTCCATGCGAATATATGCTGGGAACAGTGGTAATAATACAAATCCTGTGAGACAAAAAGGCTGGGTACATAGGAGAATAGGTATTGAGCGCTCATGTCGATGATACATGTATATTGGAACGCAATTTTACGCGACCCTGGTCGGAGTGTGTGGTTCACTAAAATGGGGCTTGGGTGTCGTGGGTGTCGCAATGCCGCTTGCAATAAGATCATCAGCACTAGACGACCGTGGAGGCGTCATAGGCGGGCGAGGTCCAACGAGGGGAGCCACGGTAGAGAGCAATTCTTCGACATCGGATACTGACTGTGACCGAGCAATATCTTGGCTTTCTGATGCCTCCAAGAGTTGGCCTCCGGTAAAAAAGCAAAACCTGGACGAAAGTTAATAGGTAACTCAATTTCTGAAGACAAGGACTTGCTTGTTTATAAAATTATGATAATGGGTTTCCGTATCAGTGGAATCTTCATCATCTGAGGGAGGCAAAGTCAAGGGGCGGTCCAAGAACAAATCAGCTTTTAGTGGAAAGGGTAAACTTCCAGGGGATGAGCAAGGAGTAGCGATTGACGGGGTAGATAATTCGCTTTCACCACTCGATTCCATGGATATTGTCCCATCCTCAGCAGTACTAGTGCCTGCCACATTGTAAATAATGGGGGAGAACAAATTATGCCGATTTGGAGAGGCAAATACAGGCGTCAAGTCATCAAAAGACCTGATGCTTGGCGTTCCAGGCGGCGTTCTCCTCAAACTAGTTGAGCTAAAGTCAAGGTCGAAGTAGCCACGCTGATGATTTCTCACAGGCCGATCGCGAGGC